>JAOQGN010069702.1:0-12379 GCA_027564295.1 Himantozoum antarcticum
TAATGAGGACCCTGAAATAGGGCTACTGTAGTACATGGAGACATTTACCATAAAGTATTGTGTTAACATGTGAGGTTATATGTACACTCAAGTTTTGATAAGATATTCTTTTATTTGTTTACGAGCTATTGTTAGTAGCATTGCTTTTTTTTCATATTCTGCTTGATTTGAAATATAGGTTTAATTTATTATATAGGAAACATATCATGTTTAAAGTACAAGCATGTTTTAGTTCTTTTCTGGTATGTGTGGAGCAAAGATTTCAGCCAACAGGCTATATTTTTTGTTGATGCCTGAATAAACAATGCTGTCTTCATGCATACATGCATTAATACTGTTAATTAAAATTTTATGATATTGATGTTCAAAATACACTCAGTAATGATTCTGTGTCATTGACCCAATAGCTAAGATCGGATCCATAATGCAAATTGGGCATTGAGGACCATTGAACCGCCCATAAAGCCAATTTGGTAGGGTCTCAGCTCTCAGGAGAATTTGCTAGTTATGCTAATTTTCTACAGAATGTTGGTATAACTCTGAAATTTTGATGTTGATGAGCCAGGCTAAACACTGAGAAATATATACATGTACACATATATGCAAATGAAATGATACAGTATTAAAATATGGAGTAAAATGCATAACCTGTGAAGTAACTTAATTATCACAAATATGTCAATAATCCGCCAAGAAGACCTCAATCGGTCTGTATCTATCCATTCATCATCAAGTTATTCAATTTGCACCCCCCACTCCCCTTCAAACAAGCCGTGGGGAAACCAACAAAAGTTGGTAACTTTAAGCAATTATTATCGAAAACTTACTAATACTTACTATAATTTACCAAGGTAATTATCGATATATTTAAAAAAATTAGAGGAAGTTAAAGTAAATTGCTTCAGTAACTATTAAAAAGTTGTGATAAGTGATGTGAAATTGCATTAAAAAGATGGAATTACTGTTAAGTTTATGGAAAAAGTAATTTAGAGCAACTTATTAATAATTAATAGTATTTCCTAGCAATTATGAATAATTATTTTGCTAGTAATTCCTAATAATTCTTGCATAACCACGAAGAATTGTTGGTAAATTTTAAGTAAAAGTTGGTAAATACATTGCGAAATATTGATAAATACTGGTAATTTCTAAAGCTTACTAAAATTGTTCCGAGGAATTAACCACAGGCGGGAAATGTGCATCAACTGTATTTTGAAGTAATCTTTTCTTTGATATAATTGCCAAAAGAGGCGAAAACTCCTGGTATATGGCACTAACATTGAAAACTCGTAAGTTGCTTGCTACGCCTAGTACATGACAAGCTATACGCTATGACACACTGGTGGTGACACGATATACTGTGATACACTATGACACACTGGTGGTGACACGTTATACTGTGATACGCTATGACACACTGGTGGTGAGACGCTATACTGTGTTACACTATGACACACTGGTGGTGAAACGCTATACTGTGATACGCTATGACACACTGGTGGTGACGCGCTATATGTGATACGCTATGACACACTGGTGGTGACACGTTATACTGTGATACGCTATGACACACTGGTGGTGACACGTTATACTGTGATACGCTATGACACACTGGTGGTGACACGCTATACTGTGATACGCTATGACACACTGGTGGTAACACGCTATACTGTGATACGTTATGACACCGTATCAACTTATTTCATTTTTATATCTCAACTTGCTGGCTACCAACGACTCTTCCAAGACAGTAAACTTAATGATGCGCACCCATCAACAGATAGGAGTTGCCTTCTCTTCACTCGGCTGTTTGTATAAATGTCAACGGACTATAAGCATAACCGTTTAAGTAAAACTTGCGACAACGGAAATTACAGACGCTATTTTCCCTCCTCATGCTTGCCGGCGGAAGTGCATACAAAGGTAGCCCTATGTCAGGATCGGCAATGCGGGTGTCGACCGGCCGTCAATGGATACTTTTAAATAGGGTTACATACAAACGGCTGGGCAGATGGGGGACAATCCCTAATCTGCTCATGCTTTTTTGCGAGAGTTTACCATCTTGGAAGAGTAATTGTGGCTACTGCATCCCAATTGACAAACTGAGCTACTGGATTTTTAAATCAGTTAATCTTTAGACTGACTTGATTGCATTAATCTTAAAAAGAACGTGATCCAGTCGCAGTCTTAATATTGGGCTGCGATTAGTAATTTTATATTTTGTGTCTAAAAGACTAAGCAGGCTCTGCTGGCTGAACCAGATATGCTAGAGCCGGCAAACTTTAACAGCCGGCTGACTTTGATAAGTCAGCCGGCTTGTTTGAAGCCGGCTGACTCACTCCAAGCCGGCTCACTCCAAGTTTTAGCTTCCTATGAACACTATGTAGTTCTCAAGATATTGCAATGCTTATAATGTTGTTATATAATTTCAATGCCTTTAAAGAGTAAGTTAACCGGGTTCAGCTGAACCATAAGTGCCTAAGCCGGAAAACTTTAACAGCCAGTTGTGTAGTCAGCCGGCTATACCAGTTGTGGAGTCAGCCAGCTATACCGGTTGTGTAGTCAGCCGGCTATACCAGTTGTGTAGTCAGCCAGCTATACAGGTTGTGTAGTCAGCCGGCTATACCAGTTGTGTAGTCAGCCGGCTATACTGACTATTTTTGCTATATAAGCAGCAGTAGGTGTCAAGTTATGGTCATTGCAAGGTTAGCTCTCGAAAGAGGAGCATCTCTGTACCTTCTACCGATACATTTAAATTACATAGATGTAGTAACCTTGTCTAGTTCATTCTTAATTCATTCTTAATTCATTCTTAATGTTCAGCTCCTTTCTGACTTGTACCAATAGGGGTAAGTCGGTCGGCTCTGAGACAGCAGGGCCCAGCCGTTCTGGCTGATTAGTGTTTAGTCCTCTGTTGAGTGGTGGACCTGTTGTGACTGATAGCATGAGGTGCCCTCGGGTTTGTGACGGTTCCCGTCGAGTCCTTAGGGACCAGCTAGGAACAGTTACAATATTCACATATAAGCATGTATTTCATATATACACTGGTAACAAATAAGCTAATAGCCACTCGTCACTAGTCACCAACACTAACCTGTGCAACCGCAAGCTGACTTTAGTGATGCCATCTTCTTTGCATAAGGGATATCGGCATTTTTAGCTATGAAGTCAATGCCCTCAGACACCTTTTTTCTTGAATCCTCCAAAGCCGTATTAGAAACCTTATTAGACATAAACAGCAATTATATTATTTTCCAATAGAACCTTGCAGCAAAGCATCCATGTTATATATCATTCAATATGATGGACAAATAATTAGTGATTTGTACTGGGAGGTGTAATCATGACATCATGCTGGGGCTCCAAACTTCAACACCCACCGACAACTGGTGACATCAAACCCCCACCCTTATATGGAGACATCACACACCCATCCTAACTGGTAACATCGAACACAGGTGACATTTTGTACATTTCAAACATGATAGCTCAAATGCAGTACGCTTTAACCTTTATCTGCAACAGATTCCATTGCGGATCTATCGTAGATCCACAGTGAACTAGTGGAACAAACTAAATTACGCCTAGCAACAGCAAAGAGCAACAATTGTGAAGTGACATGAGAGGATACAAATATGCCAGTAGTTTAGTTGCCCTTGGAACAAACATACAAAGTACAAACATACAAAGTACAAACATACAAAGTACAAACGTACAAAGTACAAACGTACAAAGTACAAACATACAAAGTACAAACATACAAAGTACAAACACACAAAGTACAAACATACAAAGTACAAATATACAAAGTACAAACGTACAAAGTACAAACATACAAAGTACAAACATACAAAGTACAAACATACAAAGTACAAACATACAAAGTACAAACGTACAAAGTACAAACCTTATACATTATCTAACATAGTAACACTCGTAAACTGGGACTTGAGCACAGGTACTTTGCGACACAGCGTCTAGCACAATGGCAGATCGTTGTGCTAGGCGCTGTATCCCAATGGGCCCGGGGGTTAAGTCTCAATTTACTAGTGTTACTATTTTTCTACCAAGCTATTGTAGCACATAATTGTAAAATATATACATTATCCAGTAGGCACAATGTATGTACAAAGAATTTACATTGCAGAGAATGTAACTACAGGTATTATAGCGTAATAGTCTAACCTCATCTTCAGCTTTGGTAAATTCTTCTATAAGGGAACCACATTGAATGAATTCATCCACCGAATTGAGAGGGAATCCTGTGACTATCAGTTTAATAGCGGCTGCCCTCACCTAATGACACAAATAGAAGTACAAAACATAACAATTACATAGCTTTCTATGTTTCTATGGTACAAAGAAAATAGTAACATAGAAGCAACGGCTTTATCGTCTTTATGCATCGGGTAATCATGCATACCGTGTGCTAAACCAAGTTGTTGGGATTCCAGTGAAGTGTCAATAGCACTTCCTCAATTACCAAAACAGGTAGTGTGTGGCGCTGAAATGGCGTTCTTGAACGACTTTGATGCGACTCTGGCATCCAATTAATAGGCACAACAAAAGTGAAATTTTCTTTTGAACTTTCACCTATTGCGAAAAAATCTGTGATAGGCGAATTTAGTGTCCGTCAATGGAAGAAAGGGACGTTTAGTCCAATATTATATATTTTTATGAATACAAATAATTGATCGCTTCAATCATCTATAATAGTCCTGTTAACTCTTCACTCCTAGAACTAGATTATCTCAAAAGCAAAATGGGACAATAATGGTAATTTCGGTCAAGTCAAATATTTTTTGCCTCATTTTGACGAGAAGAAAAGAGCTTCCCGGTTTAAACTGATAGAGGTTCTCCCTAAATCATCATTGGTGTCACACAGAAATATCTTTTTTGCGACGTTTAGTGAGTCAAAATGAGGCGAGTAATAGCAATCCGCATAAGTTGATAGGACAGTGCACTGTCTACATGATTTGCTGGATACAATGGATGATTTGCTCGATTTCACCTCAATTGTAAAATCTAGTTTTTTGAATTCACTTAAAACTTAGCAATAATTGTTTAATCTGATTGAGAGTTACGCTGCAACTCAAAACCGGCTCACACATCAGTGAACATGTCATCTACTTTTGATATGTTGTACTTGTACCTAAAGCATCATACAAACTCCACCAGCTTCAACTTTTGACAGCGGATGGCATCTATAAATCAGATCAAACTAACTAACATTTGACATTACCATTGCCAGTGGTAATGGCAATGTCACCTTTACCAGGGACATCACAAGTTCCATTTCCAGTAGAACAAGATATAAATTTCAACCACAAATCACAAAATCGGTTTGATGGCTTGGAAACAAGAACTATAATGTTGCTCTTCTGTTGCTTTGCTATTACAAAGCTTTGCTTTTCGTGTTAGTTTTGCTGCCACGATGTTTGCATGCTTTGGCTAGCTGTTGATTTGCTGTTGCAATGCTGTAATTGCTATTGATACGTGTTGTTGCTATGTTGCTGCTGCATTTAGAGTGTTATTTGTTACGCACCTAATTTTTCCTTATTTCGTTGTTGCAAAAATTAGCCTAAAACTGTAATCATTCCCCTTTCACCTACCATCTTGCAGTAGGTGAAAGGGGAGACAATAACAAATACTGTGAACGTGACCTGACAAATATGAAACAAACATTGCAGCCAGTTGAAATGTTGTACCATCAGTGATTCATCTGGCTTTCTATGTGCAAATACATATTAGTTTCGAATCCATTGGATCTACTTCAAACAATTGGAAACTCCTCACCATCTCATTCGTAGTTGACTTCCCATTTTCACCAATTTACTGCAAATGGACTAATGGGGGTCAACTTACCGACTCGATTGTGTGGCCACATGGCTTGTGCAGTGCCTGTTTCGTGGCGAGTAATCGCCTGCGAATTTGGATGAGTGAATAGCTGCACTATGTTCTCAACAAACTGAGGGCGAATTCTCCACAAGGAACCCAAGCACAACCCGTGCCATGTTGTGCTTGGGTAGATAAACACAGATAATACTTAGTACAGTTCATTCAGCGAGATTTACCCAAACCCCAGCTCTCCAATTATACGGCTGCTAATAGGAATATGGTCACCACTTACAATGTGTACATTCTACTGCAATAGCTTGAACAATTACATTGTATAATATTCAGATGCAACACTATCCTTCTCATTGATGTAGTGTGTGGGGAGGGGAGCACCTTAGATGTAGTGTGTGGGGAGGGGAGCACCTTAGATGTAGTGTGTGGGGAGGGAAGCACGTTAGATGTAGTGTGTGGGGAGGGGAGCACCTTAGATGTAGTGTGTGGGGAGGGGGCACCTTAGATCATCATCACCATCATTTTTAGACAACTTCATTCCCTACCAACATTTTGTATCTATGCTCTTCAAACTCATAAATACCACTGCATAGTCCCCTCCGTTGTATTTAGTAAGGATGAACAGCTATGGATAAGGTTAGTTAGTGGGTCATATGGTAATAGCCTACACTATTATGACACTCTAGGACTCTAGCTAAAACCATTGATATTTTAACGTTAACCCATTAGCTCCTGGACTTTTCAGCAAATTTTGCCCCTGTTTTTTTTCTATCTCACAGTTTGACTTATATCATATTTTCAGATTGGTTAAAATTATCTAAAATGCTTTCAATTGAAAGCCCATCAGATTGTCTTTAAAACGATATATTGACAATGTCTTGGTCACAAAATTAGAAATTTTCAAAGTCAAATTAAAAATTTAATGAATTGGACAACTCCCAGACAGCCGCGGGCGGTTTAGGGGCTAATGAGTTACTGTTATATAATTCCATCTAACGGCAATCAACAACTATAGACATATAAATATAATGCAGGTATGTCCATATACATCTCAATCAGGTTTTAACACTAAAATGTTCACAACATTATAGTAAGTTTGTACCACAAGGGACCTTGTTTATAAAAAAGATACCACTGTGTATAAACAAACCCCGTCACATCTCTCATCAAGGTTCTAAAACAATAATCATAAAGTGCAAGTTCATCAACATCATAAAAAATAATTCACAATTTATTATCTATCTTGTCTATCTTATCTAATTATCTATCTAGTTCTAGTATAATGTTGATTACAGAATTTCACAAATTAACAGATTTAAGGTGGAAGCTGTTCTGAAGGTGACGGTGACGGTGAAGCTGAAGGTGAAATGCTTTTATTAGCAAATGTTCAAATTTTCATTGTCAACATGTGCTGCCAGTTCATAAGTCGTCAATACAAAGCACATAAGCTGTCACAGAAAATTGTGCACACATGGATGAAGTTATGTCGACAAGATGACAAAAGTGGTTCTCAGTATGAAAAATTAAATTTTCATCTATATCACAGGCTCAGCATAGATTATGTTGATGGGCCCTTTTTGGTGCAAATATTCCTCTGCTTCCGACTGAGCGTATATATGTTAGTATGATAATGGTGCTATTCCATTAAGTATATAATATTTTATATTTATATTATTTATTTATATAATATTTTGTAGTTATGTACAAGTTCTTTTGCCTGCATGCATTTATATTCCGGCTAATTGATCAAACAAAAACTAGGAAGTTCGCTACTGGCTATCTATTAGTGGCACTCGCACTGGCACAATTGTAAGAGTAAATTTCAAGAAATAATCAAATTTCTGAGCACACAATTCCGACATATTTGGAGTCGTGTACACATTTTACATTGAAGGCAAACAGAAGACAACTTCCAGGTGTCAAAATAGTTGACAACATTGCGACTTACTATAAAGTTATATTACCTATATTATACTACTATATATATTGACTTACTATATATTAGGTAATATATAGCAGGTCTATGGCTAACAATAATTGCCACATGAAATATTGCATGAGTGTGGCTTGTGCACCAGTGGATAAACAAACCTGGATTCACGAATTAGTCTTTAAAGCCTTGCAATCAGATCATTCTCACGAAGTGATATTTATTTCTGAATATACTGAAATATTTTAGCTATACGGATATACAGCTGTAAGCAATTTACAATATTGAAAGGGGTAGGGTGGGGCAGTGAGAACCAGGATGTTGAGGATCAATTGCTAACATGTGATCAGTCTAATTGAGTTTACCTGTTCCTTCTTCATTCGTATGGCCTCTTCTGCAGCCGCCACGTCCTTGGCACTCATCTTAGTGGTAGAAGGAACCGTAGCTCCACTCACTGGTTCTTCTTGATCGCCTTTTTCTTCTGTTAAAATTGAAATATACCTTTAATGTTGGATGGTTCTAATGAAATGAGATCAATCATCGATGCCCCAGTGAGTTTTAAAAGGTCAAGGTTATTTGGCCATAGTAGTTCAACATAGTCATATGGATCATGTTGCTATAGATGTTCTGCTGCTTTTGTTACTTCAGTCTTACACATATAATAATTAGCAAATGTTTGATTTTCTGTTTTGTCGACATCTTTAATTTAACAATTGAAATTTAAACCAAATAATTCCATTCATAATAAATATTGTAAATTTAGAGAAAATATCATAATATTAAATACAATCGGTTCCCCTAACTAATGATATGAGCACATACAATATTACAACTATTATAAGCCGGTATTTAGTATATTAGTAAGTATGTAGTAAGTAAGTAAGTATGCACAAGAACGTCTCTCCAGACACTGATAAAAAGCAGTGTCAAGTCCAATACAATTTTGATATTTCTGAGAAACCAATTGTTCTTATTTATATTTGGTGCTGGTATAAGCAGACATCAAACCGCTAAAGACACTCAAACAGTGGGGCTCATCATGAAAGCTGGACATGTGGGGTAGGTGTAACCCAACACAACAAGGACCATAGTGTTAGATATACTGGATATTAACAGGCACCATAGTGTTAGATACGAGGGATATCAACAGCCAGTGTTAGATAAACTGTATATTATGTTGAAGCGTTTTAGCCATATTCACAATATTTTAAGCACAGACAACTCAACATCAAAGTTTCTGACATCACCCTATATGCTATAGCATGACTGTTCATTATATATATACTGCTACTAATACTACACCACACATATTCTACCTGGCTTCTAGCCTCTCAAATCACATTGGGGTTTCTAGTTGATTGTGGGTTGATTGTGGGTTGATTGTGGGTTGATTGTGGGTTGATTGTGTGATCTAACCAGTTAATGCTATATTATTCTGCAGGGGATCCTCATATTTTGGTAGATTAACGGACAGGAATAAAACGTCTTTGCTGAAAAATACTTCGAAGAATGATGGCCATAATGTCACTCCATACCTGAAAACTAGCCTCTCCTGCACATCAGTACATTAGCAAAATTTAATTATGTGTACTGTGCTCAGAGGAATTTTACTTTTAATGTCTTCAAAATAATTATGATCCAATGCAAGCGAGTTTCATTGCAACCATATAAGGGATGTGGGCACCGACTTACATCGTCGGTATTGCTTGCCTGTTGTAATGCGGCTATCCTCTACCAGTGAAGGTCACATCAGAAGGTAGCAGTGGTGTAATGGTAGCGGTTGCAGTAATGATGTAAGTTATCGACAAGACCTGGGTTCGAGACACACTGACTACCTGGAGGTTTTCACCCCGACGAAGGTTTCCGCTTTCATTTATCGAGCCTAACACTAACATCTGTGCCATGGTCTCCTAAAACTAGACCAGGTCTATCCGGAGATCACATAAAAAACAATACCAAAATATAAAAAATTTGTGAAAATTATTATTTTGGTGATCCGAACTTATGATTTTCTATAAGCACAGTATGTAGCACTAGAGGTGATTTTTGACGTTTGATTTAAAGGTTTAAAATCTGAAAGGGTGTCAAGTCTGCATCTGTGTCAAGATGCAGGAAGTCTCTATCGGAATTAAAATCATGCTAGTAGGATAAAGGCAGCCATGAAGGCGCCTATGTTGCTCTTGGTTTCAGGCCGGAGTACACCCAGTCAAATTTAACTAACACAAGAACACCAGCTCCCCCATATGGCCCAAGAGGATAGCATAGCCACCAGACACAATAACACAATACTATAATAATGGTAAACCGCAGGTAAACCGCAGGTTTCAACTCCACAAACTTACTAGAACTTCCATATAATCTTTCAGCGATTTCTTCAAAGTAAGAAATTATACAGCAATGCAAAATATAAATCAATCAATCAATGTACGGTCCAACTGCCATGCAGTCTCTGCCTATAATCAACAGTGCTACTGTATAACTGCAACAATTTATGATATTAGGAAATACACTGTAGACCTATACTTGTTCAAATCCATGCATTTACAAATACAGAATAGGTGATCTGTAGTCTGTTGAGCGATATCGCACAGGAGAATATAAAACTGCAATAAAACTGCTACAAGCTAAGCAACCCAGTCCTGACTTTATCTAAATCATTGCTACACCACATTATCTAAGTAGGGTGTCATATCATACTTTAGTGTTGTAGGGTACAACGCTAAAGTATGATACCCCTATAATATATGTCTACCTTGTCTACCTCTACCCGACAAGGTAGACATATGTGTTGAATTCAAGCATGCCAATAGGTGCACCCAACATTCCACTATGAGAACACCAACATCACCTTAGGTGATGTTGGTGTCCGAGTGGTGATTGTCAATTTGGAACTGGCGCCTTGAACAGCAATAACCATCGTATAATACGATTCCCATAAATATTTTTGTCTATATTAATTATGTGTTACAGAACCAGTATTAATTATTTTGAAGAAATAATGACAGGCAGCCAAATAATCTCTAACGTTTGTTAAGGGCAATATTATCAACTAATCGTTTGTGGTAATGAGAGTAAGAATATACGGTAGGAAGGTGGCTGGTGAGTACAGAGTAAGCAAACATAAAATGTGTGGCAGCAAATGAGAGTGATCAGTGGATGTGCAGCAAGAGGTAGTAGAAGAGTTTTATTAAGCTATAATCAGCAAGAGTTATGAGATATAGAGGTACACAATTTACCATCCATCTTGTGCTTATCCGCATTGTTGACAACACTTGACATTAGAGAGAATTTACTATAGGCCTCAGCAGTGTTACCACTATCAAAAAGAGCACTCAGTTCGTCGCCGGCTAGGAGCTCATCCATTTCAATTAGAAGCTGTAACAGATAATATTTAAACATCAAGGCAATATACTACTACACGCAGTGGGATTAATTGATCAAACTTAAACCAAGTTATAAGCCAAATAATTAACAGACAATTTTTACAGAGCACTGCATTAATTGGTACCCTCAAAGCTGGGTGGCAGCTCACAAAGCAGGTGACAATAGAAGATTTTCAAATTTATGCCAATATCGGTAGGCCTACTCCCTGGTCAACTTACATCTATTATCAGGTATAGTCACACATTTTAATAAGTCTAATGCTCATTATTGTGTCAGTTGTCCTAACCAATTAAACATATCTAGCAAAAATACTAAAAAGTATGTTTGTTTGTAAGTTTGGTATTCGTATGCAAGCTCCTGGCTAAATAACTTACATCTTCAGTTTTTTTGTTCTGTGGTATAACTCGAATAGCGATAGCAAATTCGCTACTGCTTCCATAAGAATCAGAACACTCTACAATCACTGTAATGTTGAAATCATTTGCTTCAGAGCCAAATGGTAATTTAAAGCCATTCATAATGTCGAAAGTTTTACCTAAAACGAAATGATACTTGCATCAATTATTCATCAATGCATCTAGTTGATAGTAACAGCATTATATTTTGGATGATGCATCAAGTTGAGCTAGTAGTAACAGTTTTATATTAGGAGAACATGACCAGTGAGTAGCATCAGTATTATATTTAGGATGACATGTCTGTATGTTAGTCTGTCTGGATGTTGACATGTCTGGATGTTAGTAGACCGACTATAATATTAAAGCAGGATTATAACAGAAACAGGATTATAACAGAAACAGGATTATAACAGAAACAGGATTATAACAGAAACAGGTTTATAACAGATATGTAACAGGATTACATATTAAAATATGTAGGATACACATCTAGTTGGCAGTAACAATAATTACTATATTTTGGACGACACGTATTGTTGTTGTAATAAAAATATTAGATTGGGAAAGCCATGTCTAGGTGGTAGTAACAGTGTTGTATTGTACTAGAAATGTGAAAGTTATGATCACTTCTAGTGTGCAGCCCTAGCTTCGATAAGTCCCTATGCAAACTGCCTATTTCCTAGGCTTAGGTGTAGTAGCATGTGTGGCTCGGTGTACAACTACCGAGACATAGATGTGCGTGTTGTCTGTCAATTTACTAAAAAAATAAAGTTTGCCAGTAAATTAAAGTGATATTGATTTGCCTTTATTATCACAT
>JAOQGN010069813.1:0-12378 GCA_027564295.1 Himantozoum antarcticum
ATTATATGAAGTTGGGGCTCAACCTTCTGTAAATGGGATAACTGAGCCCTTTTCCACATTGCTGGGTATACTTGTTGCTCAAAAAATTGCATTGGTGATGTTTGTTAGAGGAATGGATATATCTTTGGCATGGTCACGACTATTAAATGCTGGAAAGTCGTCCCGGTATGTAGATTTCCTAGTGTCAATGCTTCTTCACACAATTTACCTTGTCCTATTGTGATATGGTTATGATGGTTATGGTTATTGTGATATAGTTAGCAAGCTCTTTCCGCCTATTGGTGTGAAGTGATTGTTTATATCATCAGCTAGCAATGTTATTCTGCCACTGCTCCTCTATTAGATGTTTGTCCACTTGTCCACAAAGTATCAATTATAGTGCATTCCTGATTACTTAGCTGTTGATTGTTAAAATCATACTCCTGACACTTTCAGCTGAGCCACCACTTGTGAACAAGTAGTAGTTTTGTGTAGCTACCTTCGCATTCGCAACACGCTAACAAAAACATAGCCAATGTACCAACATCTGCCGCTAGTCTGTGACCTAAGGATGATGCTGTATTTTTGAGATTCAAAATTGAAAGATGGGGGATGGGCCGCTGGGTTTGTGTCGATGCATGCAATGCGTGACCAGATTGCAAACTTTGATCACAGTTCTTAGAACTAAAAGCTAAGCTGTAAACACACCAGCCTTACCATCATTGAGATTAGGCTACTAATTACACGACACCTATTAATACTTATGAAAGTGTTTGTATGTCCTCCCAACTACAAATATGCCTAAATGTTGGGCTACTGACAAACTGACGGAATGCAATTCAAATATTCTGTTTTTGATTTAGTGGAGTTTATTCAGTAGGGCGAGTTGAGATGTGAGAAGTGTGACGAAAGTTTGCGTGTCTTGATTTCATAACAATCTATATTGGTATAATATATTATAGTATATTATTAATATATTGTATTGTTATGAGCAAATCAGGATTGAATCTTAAGTTCTTAACGTAAATCAAGTTGCAAGGACAGGTGCTGAACAGAAAAGCTCAAAAAAGAATTATTTTCAGTATGTTATGTCATAATTTTAAATTTATGATTTTTGACTTTTGTAATCTGCTTGTTTTATCAATTTTTTCTGTATTAATACTTGATTTGAAATTGGAGTGTAAATACATATTTTAAGTTATAATGTAGAAGTTGGAATGCCTACATCATGGATTGTAATCAGCGCAAACAATCGATATTGTCAATTACACTAATCTGTGAATTTGCCAGAAAATTGCCAGTGGCCGTGGCCCATGGTATTTGAAATTATTAACTCTGTAGTCATTAATACTTTTGTAATTGTCGAACCATTCATTATTGAAAAACTAACACATGGTTGCGAAATTTATGGGGATGCAGTGAAAGTGAAGCAATGCAATAACACTGATTGAAGGTCTAAACACAATCGAAAATGTCAAATCACAATAGCAGAGATCGGACCAATTACTTGCGTGCGGTTATGTAAGTCTACCTTCTAATTAGTGGTGTAAGATTCCAACTAAATTCTAAATTTGTATCAACTGATAATATTTTTATATTAAATTGTTTTGTTACGCGGGCTTATCTCACAGACATGTTATTATTTTGAATTTCCGACATTGTAAGTTTTTGTTTAGCCTAATGATGACTGTTTATATCTTAGGCTATGATTTATGGCATGGAAGCAGCTCTAACCAATGAGAGTGCTTGTAACATGATGGATATGGAGGCAGCACTACCAGACTATCTCTGCTCATCTCAGTTGGATTGCACAAGCAGATTTATACCTGGCATGATCCAGGGAGACTTCCTCATGTTGACAGAATTTACAGAAGACATTGGACCTGTTCCTCTGGTAGAGTAATAATTTCCAAAATCATGTGATTGTTTTGTACAATTTCATATTAACCATTTCCCTGCTGGAGACCGACTTATTGACTAAGTTGTCTTATCTCCACCTGAATACCGTATAGTGGTGTTTGCACTACCCATTATAAAAATGCTAATATCTCAACTTCTGGCCTATATCTCATTACTTTACCAATAGCTGACACTCTAGCTCTTATCTAACCTATAATCTTTCTCCTAGCTGTTTGAAAGCTCCAGCAATTTCACTTTACTGATTTTTCAGTTTACCTATATGTCGGAAATCAATTTTACATGTTTCTGCATTCTACTAAACGATATTATTGCAAGGCATTGTATGAACTGTCAATGACGTATTCCTGGTTCTGGTACCTCAATACCTAACTAACTGGGATAGCAACCTTAACGCAACTTTGCTGGTTGAGTAGGTGTATTGGAACATTCTATAGACCTGCCGCTGTCTGTCTCACTCACAACTCCCACTCACTGTGCCACTAGTAGGCCTACTATTCTGCTGACTCTGACACTAACTGAGGCTATCACCCAGATAATACATCCTAATTTGTAGAGGATTTTGTGCTTAATTTAATGACGAAAGTTGGAAGTTTCTAGTACTAAACTTTTCACAGACAATATCAAAAGCCCGCAATTCATGTATGTTTTGGAATATAAATCGCATCACAATTGAAAAAAATTACATGCTGAATCTACAATGTACGCCTACTAATATTTGACTGGTTTATGTAAATAAATTACTAAATGTAACTTTCTCAGTGCTTTTAATTTACAATTTTTGTTAGCGATGCAAGCCAGTGTTCAGCAAGCTTTGGCTCTAATAGTAGCCTAGTTTCCTTTGTTGTGCTCAATAGAATGCCATCTTTTTATGAAAGTTGGGAATTGCCTCTACATGGAATACTAATCAGAGTACAGACAACTCCACGCTGCGCTCACAAGCACTATTTGTTTTTGTGTTGTTTTAGCTGATAACCCACCAGTTGAACTGGCCATGGAAAATCCTTACTTACTGCTTAAATTATACTTGCCGTCTTCTGGTCGGAACACAGGGAGCAACTTTAGGTTTGAGAATATCGCCCAAGAATTCTTGGCGGAAAACTTTGACCGCTGCAGGAATCAATGATTACGGCACCTTGTGAATGCGGTGCCATAATCTTAGCCACTGCTTGACCATCCCAGTCTGATGTATTACTCCGGTCCATCCACGCCCCAGTCCGAAGTAATAATAATGGTACTGTATCATGTAGCTACTAGTTTGTGATGTAAAAGTGGGCAAGATTTCTTGGCAATTGTACAATATGATCTATAATTAAATTAATTGCTAGGTACCTTTCTGCTACGCCTAGATATTGGAATTTTTAGATTTCTAATACCTTTGAATTTTCATTATTTATGTAATTGTTACGTCATTATTAACTCATTGATTGTTTTGTTTTGTTCTTACTGACAACATGATCTTTGGAAAGTTTCAGCATGTATATTGCAGGGTAGCTAATGATTTCAATATCATACTGAAGACATTATCGCAATTTTTTGCACGAAAACCAATTGCGACATCTTAGATGTACATTTAGGGCCTACATGTTGTAGTTTTTGCAATTTGTGCACATATTATACAAATTCTAACTATTTCATCAAATTTCAGCAGCTGTTTATAGCCTTTCCATTCCGTCACCCAGCTCCTGACATTGACCACCCCTCAAGATTTTGAAAACGGAGGCTATTTCAGTGGCAACCCAATGATGATAGTTAACAGATATAATCTCAGACATATTTGCCACAAATTTAGTAAGTTTGCAATTTTGTAGTGTGATTATATTATACCTGATAGAGAAGAGATCGAGCACAATGACTTTGACCTTGACCAGTTTGCTATAAAGATAATGTCTGCAGACTACTTTGCTCAGGCTAACGTGCAAGATCAGACTTTCAAGATGCCAGAGGACATGCACGCACTGATTAGTAATGCAGAGTCAGAGTGTTATACATTGGTTAGTGGCTGTATTGCTATATTTATATTATTTGTATTAATTATTTAATATATTTATTTACTATATTCTAGTATTAGTTGTATTTTATATTAATATTTTTATATATTTTGTTATTAGATTAATAATATATTATACATGTATTTATTGCATTAGTATTATTTGATTACTTTATTTATTATATTATATAGTATTAGTTGTATATATTGTTTAGTTTGTTCCATCCGTTGCGAGTGGGTGCTCCAATCCTTCCCCAAAGTAATAATAATTTATTTTATCGTATAGCGCTTAATAAACAAGAGTTTCTTCCAAGTTCTGCTACAAATGCAGTATCATGGTATCATCTGCAGTCTTCAATTAGTCATCGTACACGTTTATACAATATTACATCGAGTCCATAAAAATTGATGTCTTTTCTGCTGCACTATGATTAACATTGCTGTCCATCTAGTTAGACGATGACTGCATCACATGTGATGCTGCTTAGGTATAATTTTTGAGAGTGGCAGAGGTAACCTGGGACTCCGTATATTAGGCACTGTCAGCTAAATCCAGCATTGCGTAACACACCTGGGGCAGACCGAGCCAGTGACAGTTTTTCAATTATCGCTTTTTCCCATTATGACAGAGATGGGTCTTCTGCGTATTTGTGGTATCATTGCTTGTGCTTAGGTTCTGATCTAGATAGTCCTAGCAATGCAGGTTTAAAGAAGGCTGAAGGCTGACTGGGGGCTTGCCTGAATGCCTCAGCTGAGACTCAAATATTTGGCATTATGATTAGTTGATTACGTTCTATTACCCTACTGTAAGAAATTGTTGGTTGGAATTAATTTTTGTTAATTTTGCTAATGGAAATTTCGCCAAAACTTAATTCATCTAATATTTCATTCCTTTGAAATTTCTTTTATGTTTTAGTGGTAAAATCTGAAGTTTTGAAATAGAACACAACACTTTGTGTGATTTTAAATTTCGCTGGTAGAAAGTTTGCTAAAATTAAAGTCTGCTAATTCAGTTTCGTGCTGAGTATTCGCTAAAATTAAGTTCACTAATCATTTCTTTCAGTATAGCATTCAGGATATAAGTGCTTGTATCCAGGACTAAAACATGGCATATCTGAGTATTTATTTGTTTGGTTACCTCATGAACTGCTGATAGATCTACACATCATTGTTCTAATTGTAGCTCTATGCCTTCACACTATACGACATTCAAGGTAGGGGGTATGTCAGACCCCTCTACCTATCCTACACTTCATATCAAAGAGATAAAATTGTGTCTATCTATGAACAGCTAACGCTGACTATATCTAAGGTATGCAAAGATGATAGCGGTCCGTTGTGGAGAAGGTCACTTAACTCCCTAATATACTGGAGTGTGTTCAGAATTCCCATAGGCTGGTTGGTTTTGGCATTCTCATCTGCATTTGGAACTGATTGTGTTCAATTGAATTGAAGTTCAATGCAGATCAAATTTTAAATGTTCTACACTGATAATATTTATAACTTTAGAATGATTTTTGATCATTGTTTCTGGTGGAAAATGTGAAACTGCCACTATGCGCAGTTGCATATTTAAAATTGATAGATGTTATCTTAAGATAAAATCTATAGCTTGAAGGTATAAAATCTATAACTACAGTTATATAACTTGTTGCAAAAAAGGTCAACAAGTTATTTTTTTTTACATATTATATACTTATAGTAAACCTCAATAAAGAATATCTAATAATAATAATAATAATAATAATAACCTATAGATGTTATCATTGTATGCATGGTGCTAACGTCTTTTCCCATTAGCTTTTCCCACTAGCTACGTAACTATAGGTGTTGCAATTGCAATACGTTGTTGTAATGTGACGACACGCATTTTTCTGAGAGCAAACCTATTTAAAAGCTACCAAAACTTCGACTTATCCCCTAGTCTTATGCTGAAGGGGAACTGCGAGGACATGCTGCTGATGCCCTTGCAGCTCCCCCTTCAGCACCAGACTGACGGGTCAGTCTAACCAGAACTCTCTCTAATATTTCCTTAATGTGTGAAATTTAAATTAGATTAGTTGCTTGGTTTTTAAGTTTCACTCATTACATCATTGTTGAAGAATAAATTTAAGATATAGTTTTATGGAACACTTTAGCTATGTCTTGTTTATGGCTTAGGCTGTGGAGCGTCTGGTACAGGGTAATATAAAGCTGTTTGCTAAGGATCTAAATAACTACATCCGTTGGCAGCATGCTAATGATGCGGAGATGTCCACTGCTGAGCTGGAGAGGCTGGCATACATAGAGGAAGTGTTCCATTATGTGTGTAAGAGGCTGGTAAGTAGACATATCAATAAGATAATTGGTATAATGTGTGTAGCCTGTGTACAGTACATTAGCTGATCGGCTCCAGATCAGTATTGTAGCTTTTCAGTTTAGATTAGTTCTATGATTGCAGTTGAGGTGTCAGTTTAAGGCTCTATCAGGATAAGACAACTTATCTGTGCTGTGTTTTTATTCTAGATCACTGGATATTTCTAAAGTACGCAATCCTGCACCTGCCTCATCAGCTGGGATCTCATAAATATGACAGTAAGGTCATAAAGGTTAAGGTCCTACACACGCATATAACTTCTATCACTACATCCTATGTGCAAGGATGGGTAGAATACATTACAGCAGTATAAACCAGCTAAAGCTTTCGGTGTAACTAAATATAAGGAAATTGGCACACTGGGCTAGTCATGTGACCAATGACAAATTAATTTTTGACTGAATGTAATCACTATCTTCTGATAAGTTGTGTACTTATACGATATATAAGTTCATTAAATACATGAACTTACCAGCCCTTACACACACATTAGGGATGCATTTTCAACATTTTTGACTATGAACTTTTATGAAGTTGAGTGCTTGAAAACAATATATTTGTCCTTATTTGACCTTTCACACAAGCTGTTTACACTTGTTAGGTGAGGAGATATGCTTGGAGCGCAAGCTACCTCACCAGTAAGCTATGAAGCACAAGCTAACTCACTACTTAACCGTCAGAGTCATTATGTCTAATTTATGGTGACATTTTAGGGACCCACAGGGATGGTTTCAGGTCTCCAAGCATTAGATGTAAAACAAGAAACTAGTCTGAGACATATCACAGATATTAGTGATTACTGGAAAGAGTTTAAGGAAACCGTGAATGTGATATATAAGGTAGGAACATCACTATTTGTCATTATTGTCTTGTCTACCTTTACATAATAATAAATAACAGGCACTGCTTCGGATCTTATAACAATTAAAATTTGGGTATAAGATATATTTGATACCCATTAATATCCAGACCAGGCAATCCCATAGCACCAAGGACTGGTTGAGGGAGACTAGACAGACAGACAAGTAGACTACCTCTGGGTTGTTAAATGCAGCTGAAATCCATGTTTTTTTTGTAGATGACTAATAGCATATTATGTAAGCCCAGCATGACAGGCGTGACCAGGTGCCTCATGTCATGTTGTTTTGTAAACTTGATCGTCATTTGCACTCTGGAGTTTTATTTGTTTAGTGGAGCGGTTCCCCTTCATAATAATTAACCATAGGAATAAGTTCTCTAATAACCTGTTTCATTACACTGTCAGAGTGTTACTTCTAAGCGATAGACACAACCTACTGACTGGTCACTGGGTACACTTAGTCACACAGACTTTGGAAATCTTCAGCGTCTCAAGCTCAAAGTGGTGAATTTTACCTTGCATTGTGGTCACAAATTGTGTTCAAAATTGGTGAATTGCACTCTGCATTGTGTTCACAAATTGTGCTCCCAAAGCACTGGACAACCTTCACAAACGCTCAAGCAGTCGGGTTTACTTCGAGTAACGAGTGGAATACCATAGAATTTGAAACCACAACCTTTTGATTCAAAGACGTGAGCACTAGTTCATTCGATCATCTAGTCACTTACTCTAATGTAGTCAGTATAGGACTTCTAGGCCTCTCCTACGATGCAATGGGATATTTGCTTTTTGATTTGCAGATGTTTAGCCGCAGCTATGCACAGATATGTCAATCATTAAGGGAGGAGGTATTGTCTAGCGATGCATTCAATTGTCTTAAGATTGGAGATCTAGCACTGACTTCTCTCACTATTCATGACGATCGCAAACGAAAGTACGATTACAATTTTGTTGGAAAGTATAAAAATCAGAATAAAAATGGCCAGTGGAATATTGCTGCATTATTACTTTATGCAGCAGTAACAGCATGTTCTCCATTTTCATACCTCATCTGAGTAATATAAACTCGAACTGGTGACTTGCATAAGCTAACAAGTTCCGTAATTCTACGGTTCCACAGTCTCATGGTTCCATGATTTCATCCTAGCAGAGCCCATATTTTAATTTACTATTTTACTCTGTCATAATATTTTAATCTGACATAGGATTTGTTTCAATTAGTCACAGTTATTACTGCTTCATGCTGTGTTCTGTAATATTTTGTAAACCCATTCTCGGTAGTACATAATATATATTTATATATTAGTAATAATAATAATATATATTATTAGTATATGCATTAATACATAATACCTCACTAATGAATAATATAATATTATTATGTTATTCATTAGTGAGGTCAAAAAGTGTACCACTTTTATGTAAACCTCAATAAATATCTTAAATAATAGTAATGATCGTATTATTTAAGATATTAAATCCATATGTGAGAGATTCCATGGATTCCCTGTTATTAAATCCACAAGTCAGAAAATCCATGTGTGAAACTGCCACTAGAGTTGGGTCCCAACCCCACTCTAGTGGCAGTTTCACACATGGATTTTCTGACTTCCCGATAATTCAGTTATCTTGCTTATCATCATTTGACCGACAACTGCATCTTATCAACATAATTTCTCTTTTTTAGTTAAATACTAATTTTCTCTCGCATCTTTCATTTTCTAGATCCAGTAGAGTAGTGAGACGACATTCTTCTAGACACCACAAAGACAGTACAGACAGTGTGAGTATCGTAGCTAATAGTAACAGCTCTTTGGGAGCTCCGACCATAGACATATATACTAACAGTATATATATGTATATATGTTAGTATATGCCTATGGGTCCGACTACCTGTACCGGCTATTACTGCTATAAGATAAGATAATATTGTTTATCTTGGGATTAAATTGACGAAGAGGTACTAATATCAGTAAAAAGATGAAATTTTGAAATGGTTAAAGAAATATTGTTGAGCAATCGTGATGTTTTACATTTAATACTTCTATAAGATTGTCTTGATAAGACTGTAGAGAGGTACATGCAATTTAGGAAGTGACTATAATAGTATATGCATCAATGGAACCTTGATAGGCTTTCTCCTGTAAAGTGACACTGACTGCCAAATTAATGCTATAAAAACCCGGCTTGCAACAGGAATTATAATCTTGATCATTTTGCTTATCATTGATTGGCCTTGCTGGAAAAGTGTCATAATTATACTTTTATGTTGGAGAGGATTTGAGAAGAAAACATGAAGACAGATATACGTTAATAATGCTGGTGACTATCCCCTCACCGAAAAATTGGTTGTAGATAGTGTGGCATTTGATTTTAGACCAGATTGTTTTGCATGAAGTGCGAGTTGCTGCATACATTATAATATGTTTCCACCCAACTTAAGTGGCAATTTAGTTACTAGTAATTTGTAACAAAATTCAATATTTTTACTTTCTATGTAGATTGCATCAATCCAGTCACGATCCAGCTATCACTCCGTAACCTCAAAGCCGACGTCTCCATGCAGTCACTCACCATGCAACACACCCTTCTTCAGTGAGCCCACCAGCCTTACAAGCACATTATCTAGTCTAACCTCTGACCCCTGTGTCAATAGCCTACTCTCTGATCCAGAAAGTACAAACAGTCTGACCTCTGACCCCGAGTCTAGCAATTGTGTCACCTGCCATCATGAATTGTATCACAAAGATTTGGCGAGGGGTGTGGAGGACTCCCTGACCACACCACACCTCCTACAAGATAGCCAGACTACATTAAAAGCTTGCCCAGATCAGGATAGTATCTCCACGGACTCGCTGCTCTCCAGGTGAGAATGAAGCCAATTATTACAATTTCTTATCAATGCCTACCGGCGTTCAACACGTAAACACTTGTTCTCATAATTTTGCTAACGTACACAACATTATTATAATATTGTAATGGTTTTGTCACTCACCCCTCCTCAGGTCCCTGGCAGGGACCTGAGGTGGACAATAACGTTAACAATAGCTTATTATTACCAACGTACTGGTGGTTACAACACTGTCTAACCGTTTTATTATTATTGTATTAGCTGGCAATCCGCTGGACATTAGCGTAATTGACTGATGGTCCTGCCGGCTTACCGTTTAGACAGCTTCTGCCACCTGAGGCAGAAGCCATGGCCATACTAGTATATAAGTGCTGTTTTACAGAGGGAAATCTCTCACTCTTACTTTGTACCTGCTGATGGGCAGTTGCCCTTATTACTAAGAAACCATTGAACCTGATCTTAATTGCTTTGTATTGAAATGGACTTTGCTGTGGTTGTTTGCTGCCCAAAGTACCATTCACTCCCGTTTCACTGTTATGTCGCATGTAGCTGTCTGTAGCAATAATGGACTAGTCTGTAGCAATAATGGACTTGTCTGTAGCAATAAAGGACTAGTCTGTAGCAATAATGGATAATACAAGGAAACAAGACTTCTCTGGCCGGGCCAAACTGGTGGAAAGTTTATTCATAAGAGATTCACAACAAGGAAAGAGATTCACAACAATGATAGAAAGTCAGTTGAATTATCAGTAACAGTAACTGTATCAATTTTCACATCTGATAAGTTCAACAGGAACACGAGAAGTGAAGGTAACTGAGATGTATAATGTCATTTACTAGCTTAGGTAGCGAGAATAGCCAGTGGCCAATTATGGGATTTAAGCTAGTAATGATTGAATGTTCAGTTGGAAAGCATTGCAATATAAGTATAATTAAGTAGATATGTAGTGTTCATTCCAATGCCACTGTATTCTGCCCATATAATCTCAGCAACAGGATAAATGTATAGGATCTTGTAATAGGAGACATCTGTCCACATCAGTATAGTTATGTAGGCAGGATATAAGGTGCTCCTATCATCAGAGAAGTTATCCGTCCTTTGCTAGTGTGAAGAGACTCCTTTACTGGTGCAGCCTTCTGAGGCTGGGTAGTTGTCCTACGAGGCTAGACTTAAGAAAGTGCATCCATAACAGTATTTCTGCGTTTATAATGCATTGTGTGGTTACCCACCCCTAATTCTTCCGGCCTATCTTAGGACAGAGATGCCTTATCCTTTCCTTTACCCCCTATTAGCTCAAATTCTCTGCCGGCTTATGCCGGCTGAGGATTGCCCCATATAAAGAGAGTTCTAGCTGGTTTCCTCTCACTCAGGTTGCCAGGAATCCACAACCGTTTACCTCCACTCCAAGAAGTGGAGGGAAACTGTTACAATATATTAGCAACAACATGCATAATTACATGTATGTAACTATACTATAATATATATAATTATACAACATGCATAATTACATGTATATAACTATACTATAATATACATAATTATACAACAATTATATTTGTTTATGCGATCATTCTAGTGTGATTTTATTTATCAAAATTTGTGAGCAGGCTGCACTTTGGTTATATAGTTATTGACAGACACGATCATCACTAAATCATAACACACTCACATTTTGCCAAACACATGTCTTTAACAGACCTCTATTTTTATTACTATTTATATTACAGAAATGGGAGTCTGGATGATGGGTGCTTCGTATCTGTATATATATCTCCTACCAAACAACTTATTGACTTCTCTACTACATGTAGCTGCTATGTCGCTCCTGCATTCCCAGGTTCGTAATTCGAGTCTTTACTCCACCAGACAGGACAGCAAAGTTATGATTGATGTCGTGATAAGTAAGGTTTTCTTTTGCCCACATTGGATTGGCTAGTCTGCAAAGCAAGCACGTGTCTGATTGGATATTGGTGGTTCTTGCTCTCCTTACTAGTGGCTCGTATGAACAATGTTGTTGGAACACATGCATAAATATAATTTATTGAACAAATAATTCTGCTATATTGTGCAGTGCATTTTTAATGCGATAAAAACAGTTGTGCAATAGCTTTGGAATAACCTCAGAGCAAGTCATACCAAATATCCAGCACTGAATATCAATGAAAACCCAGTAATACGTAGATTTATTCTGTAGATAATAAATGTACCTGTGTTTAGTTATTAATTGTACATTACAATGTATTAATTATAAATTAAAGGAATAGTTCACATTGGACCCTGTATCTGGTGCATTATTGCCATTACTGTGTTCTTGCTAGAATAGATTTGCCACCATATAGTGGTCAATAAATGTTTCAGCTGTTGTTTGATACCTAATTTGTTAGGATTGGACCACAGGTAAGCTCACAGTATTAGAATTTGTAAG
>JAOQGN010069924.1:0-16537 GCA_027564295.1 Himantozoum antarcticum
AGAACTCAACCTGTGTCACGATGTCCTATCACCATTATTTTACGCAAGTGGTGCTATAGGTTAACGGAACGTTCACGTTATACCAATATTGTATTTGTCAAGATGTTCTCTCACTTCTTTTGCAGATGTGATGACATACTATTATTTATTATTTTATAGACCTTTGTCGGCTTTCTCTATCACAATTCTTTTCTTTTACAGTGAATGTGAAAGTGATGATGATAATACGATATGGAGTGGATCTGATCCAGATATTTCCCATGTCGCTGAGATTGATACGACGTGTGCTGTAGGTACAATGGATCCTGAAGTGGCAGTAATTGATTTAACAAGGTGTGTATTTCTTGTTTTTTACCCTGGTCAAAATGTTTGATCTTGTAGAAATGAATACGATGAGTTATTTATAATATACATTATTTTTGTTATCTTGTAGGAGAGATTCGATGACTTCTCTATAAAACATTTTCCATCTTGTATGAGTGAATCCGATGGCATTTTTGTAAATGTGTAATTTTGTGTTCATTTGCTTTTTTTAATAATATTTTTTTACATATTGTAGGAGTGGTTCCGATGACAGTGGTAGGGCTGGGTGAGGGAGTGGTATGGATATACAAAATACAAACTGATGATGAAAATGAACCAACACCCATCATTGTGGGTAAACCTCCTGTCAAAGGCAAACCACTCACAGTTAGAGAGTGTGCTGAAGATTCTGTGACAATTAGGAGAGTTTTTATCCTTAGTGGACACACAATGTGTGCCCACTACAAAGACACCGTGACAGGTGATTGAGAGATCAAATTAACACATTTGTTGTGAAGGTGTTATGTTTTTGAAGCGACAACTTTTGAGGAGAAACTTGGCATAGTGTATATATCTTTAACTGGATGTACCATGTTTATTTTGTCTTTGATTTTGTATGTCTGATTTGTGTAATTACTTGTCTGTCACAATTTCCTACCATTATTTTATGCGGTGATGGAGGACAACTCCTCACCGACAGTTCATCCGGTGATGAGTCATCCTCCATCGTCACTGTCTGATTTAATGCAAAGGGGGTCATCTTGGAGTTGTCAGCTCGGGACGACGTATGGGGTGAGAGAGGGATTGGAGTTGTTGTCTCCGGTTTGGAAGCGTTCTCGTAACCGGGGGAACAATGGGTTTTGTAAGCTCGATTCTGATTGGTTGATTTAATTGATGGTTGCTAAGGATGCCTAGCCATCGCTAGGGTTGGTATTGAAAGGCCACATAGTTCCTGTTTCAACTTTTGGGAGGAGCGGAAGTGAGAAAAGGTTCTAGATCAATTAAAACACTGGATTTTGGGTTATTTTTAGCTTATTAAGGACTCTGCCATTTTTTGAGCAAACCCTCCCAAAACTTGATATTTGCCCTCTTCTGATTGGCTTAGAGCTTGTTACGAGCTCTGTGATTGATCAATTGAGAGTGGGGAGAGGGTACCGATCTGCTCACCCTATATTACTTAAATATGTGTGTGCCTAGAGTATACGATCTCTGTTACATTGATGCTCGACTATTTGATAATTGCGTGGTGCAATGGTTGCAGTTCTAGGCTCCACTAGCACAGTTACACGCAATGACCTTACAACCGTGTGTTATAGCTGAGGGGTCAAATATGTATGGTTATGAAGTCTACATGCACTGTATAAATATTATTTATAGATTTGTTGTATTCAACTTTTGGTACACTGTAGGCTGCTGTATAATATGGCTATATTGCTTATGATTAACCCGTTTACTATTTATTACACAGGTATGTCCTACTGACAGCGGTCCCGATCCACACCCAACAAATCCCTACAGGCTGTAATACTGACAGTCTGAGATTGTAACAAACCAATGTGACAGAATTCAATTTACCCAAGCTAGAACTGACAATTACTCTCTGGCAGACAGTCTATGATGAAGGCCGCTAGACATTCAATTCCAGGCAAGATTGTGAAAATTATGAAAATAAAATTATTGTACTGTGATTGCTATGTGCTTTGTGTTGCCAAATAGAGATGTATTGCCCCCCTTTTACAAGTATACCGTTCCACTTTGAAATAATCACCCTTATCTGAATCAATTGTGACTCAACGCAAGTGTATTGAATTATGCTGATTTGAAAGAGTTCTAATCAAATACCATGTAGATTGATTGACTGCACTGTATGACTTATGATTCATGGTCTGTCAATGTACCCAGAGTATTGTAAAGATTATACTTTTGTGCAAAGATAATCGAATTTTGAGTTGCTGGATTGCGCTTGGCAATTGATTATATTGTATAATTATATGTCTATCATGTACCGATCCGGTGTACCAATCCATGTACCAATCCTGCACCTACCTAAGTGTGAGGTAGGTGCAGGATTGTACATTTTTGAGATAGCCCGTGATCTAGGAAATTAATGTAGGTGGAGAAGTTGTCTTCTCCACAAAAATTGCGTTCGCGCCCCAACCCAAAACCCCAATCCACAATCTAGAACCCAGCTAAGCTGAAAAATGTACAATTCTGCACCTAAGTGGCTAAAATGAAATGTTCTGAAATTGTGCCAAACTAAGTCAAAGTCTAATTGATATCATTATGTATGTGCATGGGGCTCAGCAGTTCTACCAGTGATCAAAGTGTAAGAGTTTTCCTAAGGGTTTTATTGCAAACTTTTGAAAAAATTGATCTATGAAAATGAAAGATTTGTCTGTTTTGGGGAATTCTTACAGTTACAGGCTCTTAGAGCCTGTGAGACTGAGAGCCTGTACACTTTGAGCACTGAGTTCTACACTACAATTAGAGTCAGCTAATACAAGCAGTGTGGCAGTGTTTGGCTTGTCAATGGTTTATAGGCTTATTTATATGTTATGATGAAGAGGGCTATCCTCCCTGCTGATTCCTCTCTCCAAAGTAAATGACCAACAGTACAACAGTCACAAACAGTCACAAACAGTCACAAACAGTCACGAACAGTCACGAACAGTCACGAACAGTCACGTCGTTTATCATTGCTTGGAAATATATACCGGTATTATCCATAGATTACAACTCATGCGATGCTAGCTGTGATTCAACTGCAGCTTTTACCAAGATATTTCCCAAAATATGAAAGAAACCTTCGAATAAACATGTATTGCATGCAGATGTCTGGTGTTTATTATTCATATTACAGCATGAATTTATGGTTATAGTTTTATTGCCAGTTGGAACAATCTTCATTGACTTGCTCAATTAATAGACATAGACATTGTTGACTAAATGTCAGGTCCAAGTGTACCCCCAGGTCCAAGTGTACCCCCAGGTCCAAGTGTACCCCCAGGTCCAAGTGTACCCCCATGTGCAAGTGTACCCCCATGTGCAATGACAATTTTGCAAACCTAGATTATATACAAAAATTATTGACAGCAGGCGCCAGTGAATTTTCATGCTCAGTTTACAAAAAGATTGTATGATCTTGGCATCATCAAAACATTTTCACATATCAACGTATCCGTCATCAAATGAATTTTTGTTGATAACCAAATAGTTTGATAACAAATCTGTCACCATCTCATACTACTTTGAGTGATATAAAGCATGGTCGACTTATCGTCTCAGTTTATTTGCTTATTCAACTTTCAGTGCAGTGGTAGTACCTACTAGAGAGAGAGAAAGGATGGATAAGAGGTGAATTAACAGCGGCTGAAGTTTTAAGGCAGCGCTCAGTGACCACGGTCTAAGAGTAGCCAGTGAACTATATTGTCTAGTGAGCTTATTTCCAGAGCTTACATGGTATATAATAGTGTAAGCCTGGTCATAGGTTCATTGATGATGTCATATTCTTCTACACTACAACTATAACATACGGTATCTGTGTGGTATCCAATTCTATTCGAAAATTACTGTTCGACAAAGAGTGAGAACTAGACGGGGGAACTTGTGCACCTTTCCAACCCAAACCACCATCTAGAAACAGACTTTCCAACTGTATAATTGTCGAAGTGTCAGTATTCCATCCCTGTGTCTAAGATGCATTGAAACATCATCATGGAACACGCAATCTATGCCACAACTATAGCAATATCCTGGTGAGATCTTCAGTATTTCCATTTATATTATGATTGTCTGTATAAAATTATTATTGTACATGATTATTTTAGTCTTGATGATGACTTTAATCTTTACGTGATCATTATTTAAAGGGACTGTTCACATTTGAGACTATATCTGGTGCATTATTGCCATTACTGTGTTCTTGCCAGAATAAATCTGCCACCATATAGTGGTCAATAAATGTCTCAGCTGCTGTTTGATATCTCATTTGTTAGGATTGGACCCTAGGTAAGTTGAATGCACTGTGCAAGGGCATTCAAATAATTACCAGTCCTGAGCAACTGTGTGTATGGTTACTAATGTCCTCTAATTGTTATTTGGTTGGTATGTTTTAACAGAATGATTTAGCTAGTCAGGAATTCTTACTGAGAACGATTTAAAAGTAGGCTATGTCACATCATATTTTCACATTTTAATATACATATAATTCACAAGTGAATGCCTTAATAATAACGGTATCCTTTATTAATAAGGAAATAATGATTGTTTGCATGCAATACATATGTACACTGATAGGTGTCTCTGTATGCTGATTTTGTCTGTGTCGTCTTTATCTCTGCATGTTTCTCGTTTCTCACCACAACCGTCTTAGTCTTTCCGGGTGGCAGGTGGCTGCTTGGATCCGTATTCAATCAAAGAATTCCATCTCTGTCAATTGTCTGTATCCTCTCTCTTCAGGTTCCACTTCTTCATATCATCGTTGATCGCATCCATGCATCTTTATCTCGGCATGTACTGTAGATCAATTATCAATGTTATTTGTTGAAATTTGTCTCCAGAATTTTGAATCCTTTCATAGTATAATATATTCATTCGAAGATTAGGCAGCTAGTCGTGTTAGTTATTTAACTCTCGGCTTTACAATAATTATCAACATCATATTTTTGCAAGCAACAAGTTTAAAAAATTAAAATCCAAGGGGCATTTTTCCATTAATGTTGTAAAATATTAAGATTTGAGATAGCAATGTAAATGTTCTTTTATTGTTGCGGATTCAAAAGTAATTATATACCGTAATTATGCCCAACACGAACTTTTACTCTAGGCAAGTTGAAGTTGTCTTCCCTGGGCAAGAGAAAAAACCGTCCATATGTGAAGACAACTCCACACTGCAAGCAAAGCAGGTTTTCTTTGATAACGAGAATTTTTTTTATACCGTAATGAAAAAGGATGGAGCAGAGCCACAGTACTGAGATGAACACATCAGTATGGAGCAGAGCCACAGTACTGGGATGAACACACCAGTATGGAGCCGAGCCGCAGTACTGAGATGAACACACTAGTATGGAGCAGAGCCACAGTACTGAGATGGACACACTAGCATTCAATTCCTGAACATTTCAAAGTTAGGTAAGCGCAGACATTTTATTTTCATACAAATAAGATACAAAATAGTAATAATTATCATGGACTCGGATAGAGACACACACATAAATTATATTTAAATTAGCTGCAAAACTTGGAATTCTGGTTAAATTGCCACAGAGTCATCAAAGACAAAATACATGCAATTATGCTTACCGATGCAAATGAGATTCAAATATAATAATAAATAAAGTATAGAACATCGTTGTATAAGGTATGGAATGTTAGCATTGAGATGCAGACTATAGAGCAAACGACTACTCCATAAGTAATACGGTAATTTTGGACAAGCTTGGTTGGCACACCTCACAAAGCTTGGTTGGCACACCTCACAAAGCTTGGTTGGCACACCCCACAACCATGTAAACCATCCACTGATACTGTTAGCCCCATAAATAATAAAGAGGATAAATGTATATCGTAACAGTCAGTTCATTAATATTAGAGGAAGAGCAAAGTGACGTTAACTTATTGAATGACATTGAGCTCTTTGCCGACTTTAATGAAACCGGCTATAGCTTTGTCTATATCATCAGTGGAGTGACATGCAGAGATCTGTACTCTAATCCTAGCCGTGTGCATTGGCACTACGGGAAAGCTGAACCCAATAACATACACCCCCTCATCTACAACAAACCAAATAACAACATTAGCACAGCTTGATGCAATACTTACCAATCCCATGAGTTGGACATAATAGCTAATATTATATCACAATAGGTGCCGATTTGATTATAACCTGTATTCGCGAAGAGGAGAACATTCTAATACTCAAGAGTTGATTTGAAATTAGTGAAGGCCGGTGACCTCTCAGAAAAATATTGGTGCATTGGTTCAAGTTCATTTAATTTTTAGTCGTCAATTGAAAATCTGCAAATTTCAGCCTGTCCATCGCTCCAGTTGTCTATTGATATATTTTTATGTCTACACCAAGTGATAGACAAGAGGCTGTATTTCAACACATTGTAATAACTAAAGCAGCAATAATATTATTTGAGTAAGAGAAATTTGATTAATTTTGTCTCATGTGAATAGAAAACGTCTAATGACTGTTCGACAGCTAATGACAGAAACTGTAATTATGTGTAGATATGTCACTAACAGTAGGTTAGAATGGCACTCGTACTTGTATTAGCCACCATAACTCCACCCATATAACTGAAAAAAGTACATTTGCACTATTGAAGTCATTACTTCAACACAAAATATTGCTAAATCTAAACATCCTATCATTTTGAACAATGCTACAAAATTGCACATGATGTTTTTATCTGTTTAGCAGCACACTCTATCACCGACTGCCAAATAATCATCTTTATTTTTTGGGTCACCGGCAATCGATGCCAAAATATTACATTGTTATGCAATAAAATATAATGTAGCTTTTACAATTACAAATTTCAGAAACGATTAAAATAATATACAGATGGATAAAAATAGACAATATTGCTGTGGAGATAGTCAATCAGATGATTTTTTAATCAATGCAACAAGCAACAACCATCAATCATAATGGGAAAGATGTGTTGGGACAGTTTTCAAGCAAAATAAGCTATGTCAATTACTTTTATCAATATAAAAATAGGGAAGAATGTAACATTATTGCGATTTATCAAATTTGGGAATCGCAATAAAAGGAAGGGTGATCTGTGTTAGCAAATCAAATAAAGCGACCCCATGCAGGCATGGCATGTATGAATTTTGAAGGCTTGGCATTTATGAAGGTATGGCATTTGTGAAGGCTTGCCTAGATGTGCAACGAAAGCAGTTATATTGAGATTACCACAGCATTTAAATTCACACTTTACACCGATCTGACCAATGAACTGCCCTCCAACACGTATATCGGAACCAATAATGCAATTATGCCGTACATTCTGCCAACTGTTGCACTCCATTTATAAAGTCTATATATAAACAGTCATGTAGGCTGACTATGTATAGCATTGATGTCTTCATGGTTGGAGAAATAGTAAACGGCAAAGGAAAAATTGTTGGGTCATGCTAAATATCCGCTGCTTTTCCACTTATTGGAAATATTGGAAATACTGTTTCCAAATTTAATGCTTCCAAGTGTTCCAGTGAATATTCTTATTAAATTTTTGTTGTTGTAACTCACGTCTGTTTTATCAAGATTATATAATTTTCAATAACAGTCTGCTTGAGAACATGAATGCAATCCAATAAAAGCTATCTGGCTCTGTATACGAGGCTGAGAGCATTGAAAGCTGAGGCTTTGCAATGGAGCTGAGAGCATTGACTGTTTTTGGCCTCAATCAAGCACATTGACAGACAAAAAAACATATTTAAATAACAATACAGATACTTAGCACGTGACAGCTGCTGGTATAGAATACTGACCTAACATTTTGTCAGCAAATTTGTGAGCCAGCTTTTCATCTCCCAGCATCACTGGACATATGGGATGAGCTGAATCCCCCTGAAACCAGAGTAACAGATCAAATTCAGCACAGGAGCTAATTTTTGCATGACAGCTAGCTCTGCTGCCGAGACTAGACAAGCATAATTGAGAGTACAATGATTACAAAGTACGGTAGCTGTTGGGTAGCTACTAGCTCATCTTTACCTATCTTTTTTGGCAGTTTATTGCTAAATACATGTTTCGCATAATGAAGCATGTAAAAAGAAAACAAAAATGAATTAAATAAAAGCATAGGTCAACCAGATAGTCACAGACTAGAGTGGTGGCTGCCTCTCTGTAATGGCTCAGAATCTGCAGAACCGGAATGTCAGCAAGCTGTAAGTGGAATGCCCACCATCAAACGCAAGCCCACAGACAGTCCGCTACCCTCCTCAGGAGACTAGACCTGGAGCCCGCCCCCCACTCCCAATAGGTACTTTTGAGTGATGCCCCTGCTGCTTGCACAAGAAGGACCTCTCTCCACTCTTGGTGTTAATTTGAGTTTCTACAACAGAAGACAACGTCAACACTTACCCCAACGTTAAAACCGGCTTCGTTCATGGCAGTTCTAAACCTAGTTGTATTCTGAAACACGATATCAGCAAATGAAGACTCATTCATCAGCATCTGAAAGACCTGCCAATAGTACAACAATCAGGTAGTATTCACACCATCAATACATTGAGGGTCAAGTGGGGAAGTTCATGGCACCTCGTGAGGTCATGAATTCTATTTATGCCGTCATCCAAGAAAATTTTACGATAATAATTCTTGGCCAAGTTTTGCAACCCTAAAGTTGCCCCTTGTGTTTTGATCAGCAGGTACAATACTGGAAGCCCTAAACAAACATAGCAATAATCTTATTAATTTAGTGGTCTACTGTTGACTTTCATATGGGAGTTGTCTGCACCCCACCTGAAGACAACTCCCACTTTGCCCAGCCAAACAGCAGACAACTCCCACAAAATGATGGATTTTTTCAAGATTAGATCTTTACATTAGTATCTGCAGTGTAAGGACGAGTGCATTCACTGATAAACTACCAGCCCCAAACTAATGGCAAATAAACTAGTAAACTTCGGCTAACTTAAATAATTTCGAAAAAGTATGGCAATCAATTGGAAGTTTCCACAAATTGTATTCCGCTGGTTAGAAGGGATGTATTAAATTACTGGAAAACATAAAATGTGATGCGTTTCCGTGCAGGTAAACATTAGCTGCACGTAAAAATAGGCTGTGGAAATGTATTAGCGTTGAGACCCACAGCTTAGCTCCCATATACTATCATACTAAACATTTGGAGATGGTTACAGAAACTGGTCCAGTGATAGCACAATAAAAATACATACCTTGATGCCAGCACCAACAACTGGAGGAGGTAGTGCATTGGAGAATAGATAGGGCCTTGATTTCTGTCTGAGCAATGTGATCACTTCCTGTGGTCCAGTAGTGTACCCACCAGCAGCTCCACCAAGAGCTTTACCTAGGGTTGAGTTTATTACAGTGACACGTCCCGCGAGGTCAAGATATTCCTCTGTACCTCTGTATGAATATAATATTATGTTACAAACATTAACTGCCGGGTGAACCTAGCTGACCCCGACATGGAGAGTGTCCAGGTACAAATGCTGCAAGTTAAACTATACTATATATGGATACAAAGACGCAAGGTAGGAGAAAAATATAATATTGTAGGTACAGCTGTTTCTACGGGTTGGTATAAAGTACCAAAGCAAAATACAAGACTCTATTCTAATTCTTTAGGCAAATAAAGTTTACTTTGGCCTGCTTTGCAACAAAGCCTGCTTTGTTATAATATACTTTGATATGGAAAAAGTGCTGCATTACAAACATTTTAGCCAGTCATTAGCCCAATATCTGCCAGTGAGATCAATCGAGTAAGAGCAGTCCATACCTGCCAGTCTTGCCAAAGAAACCCGTAGCATGACACTCGTCTATCATGGTGAGGGTATCGTAGTGGTCAGCCAGATCACAAATCTCCCTATATAACAACATAAAACACTGCCAATAATAAAATTCTTCCTTCACAAACTGGTCAAATATTTTCATCATCCTAATCCGTTATGGTATCCAACTATAAAATGGGTTGCAGTTTCCAGACACATATCAGGCCGGTCTATTAGAATCCTAGTCAAGCCCATTAGATTCTGAAATTTTGGGGAAATTTTGTCTCCGATTTTTCCTATTTCACATTCTAGCTGATACCATAACTTGAAATACAAATTAAAGTTCAAATTAGTGTCAATTGAAAGCTCATACGATTCTCTTTAAAATGATATATTGACCACATATCCAGTAATGATCCAAATTAGAAATTTCAAAAATCCTACTAAAAAATTTAATAAAAGGGACAACTCTCAGGCGCTCACGGGTATTGTCTAATGAGGTAAGACAATTACTTCAGCCGCAGTAGTTTATTCTCAGCCAAAAGGTGTGTCCAATAAAACGGGGAATCTACGCTTAGGATGTGACAATCTTCCCTTAAATTACACATTATGATCTGATTAACTGAACATTTATCTATAGTTATCGGTTATACATGCATCTCACTTAAATCTGTAAAGTAATCAACAATTATAAAGTAATTAATAATATATACTGTATATTGGGATAGGCTGAATTATCAAAATTATAGCCAATGATAATATCAATATTATATACATGTACATTAATATCTATAATATTAATATAATCAAATCTAGCTATAATTTTATAATAAACTAAATCCAATGCTGCTCGAACAAAGAAGGAAAATATTTAATTATCGACGTAGTTATGCATGTCTATTGGTATAAGCCAACACATAAATAACCAACAAAGATGATATTATGCTGTGAGCAGTGCTACTCGGCGTCATATTGACCTTAATTTAGAGACATTGCCATCCATGCTGAATACTCCATCAGTTACTATTAGCCTTCTATTGTTAGGATGTCGCTGATGATTCTCCTTCAGTTTTGTCTCTAAATCTGTTATAGATAACAACAGACGTACAGATTATAACAACAGAGAGCTGTTGTATGCCCACACAAGATCTAGTGGGGGTGGGGGGTGGTGGGAGGGAGTGGTGGGGGTGTGGTCTACTGGCTATTCTATTCAAAGTTTACAAGTGGGTAGCAGAGATGTTCAGATGATTCAAAGAGTGACTCAAATAGTGACTCAAATAGTGACTCAAGTCACATGCTTTACTTGACAGTCTTGAATGGATACATAATTTGAAACACTCGACTTGAATTGGGACTTGCTCCTTATTACTTGCATTTGCCTATGTAGGGCTATTGACTTGACGTATATTCATGTTTATTGACTTGCTACTTTTATGCTACACATTCAGCAAAAACTCAGATGTAAATAAACTACATAATATCCATTTGCACTACGTGTATGCACTGTTGGAATATGGACAGTTTGTAACTGGCATAACAACTCTAATGGTCAATTGGAGTAAGATAGCTCCAAGGATAGATATAACCTAACAGAATTACATGTAGTATGAACTATGAATATTGTTGGTAGGTAGCACGGATACAGTATGATAAATATATATTAATAAATATTATTAATATATAAATATATATATATAAATATATATTAATAAATAAATTGATTTTAATTAGTAGTGTGATCTTGTTTAAGGACTAGGGTTCAACAACAATAGTTTCTTTCTCACCTTTACAAAACTTAGACTTATGAGGCATTGCTTCACTTGAATTGCTGGCTAAAATTAGGCATGACTTGACAAGACATGACTTGTGAACACTTCTGAAGTACAGTTGTGTTTTGGTCCAATAATTCACGGCTGAGCACTTAGCCGAGACTTTTGATAAGATGAAGACCTGTGTGTAGATGTATATCATCCTTGCAAAAATACTTCACTGAAATGTTGCAACTCACTACTTGATTACTACTTGATTTAAAATTTAGATAATACATGTTCTGATATTTTCGTGCAATTTCAGTATTTTATGGAGTGGTCCGTTCATATGCTATGAATAGTTGGACGGACAACTCCTAAATATAAAGTGAATGAATGCCAAGCCGAGTTTCCATTCCACATAGAAGGATGATTACTATACTAATTGTGACAGCTCAGCTACTATGTATGTCATGTCATCTTACCACTCATGTCGCTGTGCTTATATCTATACTTGTCAGCCTTAGACAATCTTATTCCATCTATTATAGAAGCGTGATTTAATTCATCAGAAAATATAGCATCATCTTGTTGAAGCAGCGCTTCAAATATGCCAGCGTTAGCATCGAAACAGCTGGCATACAGTATAGCATCTTCTCTCCCATGAAACTCAGATATTAGCCGTTCCAACATAATGTGACCATCCTATAAATATAGAGGAAGGTAGGCAAGTCTACTTAACCATCGATAGGTTTGTGATGAGTAAGATGGAGGATGGGGCCAGGGTTTGTACACCTAGTGTATATTTTGATATGTTGCTGATCGCACGCTACCACAAGATAATCAATCTGATACCGCTATATCTAAATTATTAACGGTTTACCATTTGTCTACCGTCTATCACGTTGAGTTTAAGGATAATATAAGTTTTTTGCAAACAATTACTAGTGGCAAAATATTTCGTCAAAAATTCCATCAGCCAGAGCTAGAGTATTAGAGACATAGTACAGTATAAGATTACTACTGGATTCAAAACTACAATTAGATTATACAATTCAAAACAACAACAAAAGAGGTGCTTATTGTGCAAAGCTATCGCTCTGTTTACCAAGTATCTATTGGTAGTGGAGGCGGGCCTCGGGTCTGGGCTCCCGGGGAGGGTGGCCTACTATCTGTGGGAGGCTGCCGGGGAGGGTGGCCTACTTCTGTGGGAGGCTGCCGGGAAGGGTGGCCTACTATCTGTGGGAGGCTGCCGGGGAGGGTGGCCTACTATCTGTGGGAGGCTGCCGGGCAGGGTGGCCTACTTCTGTGGAAGGGTGGCCTACTTCTGTGGGAGGCTGCCGGGGAGGGTGGCCTACTATCTGTGGGAGGCTGCCGGGGAGGGTGGCCTACTATTTGTGGGATTGAGATTGATGGTGGGCATGGCGAGTGTATTTCGCTTGCGGCTTGCTGCCATGCCAGTGCTGGGGCTTTTGAGTCATAACAGAGGGGCAGCCGCCACTCTACTCTGTGACTCTCTTGCTGTCTCATGCATATATTTTTAAATCATGTATTTATGTTTTTATCTTATATTTTTATGAAATCATATATTTCACAATAAACTGTCAAAAAAGAAAAATGAAGAAGTCAAAAAAGACTGATAAATTATGTAAGTGTATACATACAAGTTGCATGCATAAGTGTATTCATTATGTGATATCATACCGTAATTAGATAGGTCATTATTATTATTATTATTCTTGGTAATTATTTTTTATTGGAGTTTGAATTTCTCGGACAAAACTGGCAAATTTTGACTGTAGCGCTGGTCCTCACCACTGTCCCTGGGAGTCCTCACCACTGTCCCTGGGAGTCCTCACCACTGTCCCTGGGAGTCCTCACCACTGTCTCTGTACAATACAATATACTTTTCGAAGTATTTTATATATTTCATAACCTTTTCTTGTACTTTCTCAAATACATTGATACCATTTGGATATGCAACATCTATGATCTGTCCGGTTGATTTGATTGTGTTTATAATGAGCAATATTTGGTCTTCTGACGGTAGTTTCCCATTCTGTCTTGATATTTTTTTTTTATTATTCTTTTTATTTACAAAGCACTCTACAAATTTGGACCTTGTCAAAATTGCATGGCATTCTTGCTTTCAAGATTTTCCATGACAATTTCCAGTTTATGTTTTCACCATTGACTCTCTATCACAAGCAACTTGCACATGTTGCTGCGCCTTCTCTTAAATTCTACATTTTCCAGAATTTTACAATTCGAGACATTATACTGGATGGTTCATTCTTCTTCTCATACCACCAAGATGGAGGTTGTGGAGTAGATTATCCTGGAATGACCAGTTGTTTGATAGATATCACAGAAAGGTAGCTCGTCTCCAGAGCCCGGTTCTGAGAAGCTGATCTTAATGCTTCAATTGGTGCTTTACTGCTTTTAGATGCACAGTTCACAACCAAGACCAAGTGAGGATGTGATTAACATTTTCTCCAAGTTGGCTACAGCGCGTAGCCTAGTGGCAGGCGAATGTATCCTCTACACCAGCTCGTCAACCTTGAAAAAGGAGGCTTTGCCGGTGCACTTCAAAACTCACCATACCACCGTACAGAAGGAAACCGGTATTCAGTTTGGGACTAGGACGTAACTGGGATTGAACCCGAGGCAAAGGGTCCGTGGTCTCAGTTATGAGTGTTACAAGTTTCTATAAGCTACTGTAGCAAATTGAAAAAAAGACTATCATTATTATGATCACTGCAGTCATGTGAATGTAATAGCTTACATTAGTTCCGCATATGAACCTAACAGAGCTCATCCCAGAAGCATGACTCATCAGACTGTCTATGCCGGCTTGTATCACCTCAGGGTGACTCTACAAATCATAGCAAGTTATCATGAGGAATAGAAGGAGGTCATACAGAGCAAGGGATGGTAGTACATTTCACGGCACACAATAAATTTACAACTTACTAGCTTGGTTATACTTACAACATTTACATGTGCAAACAATGTAATATTTAATAGCAGAAATGTAAACCTAGGCCAAACTGATCTTTGCAGTTCCACATGACAATATCTAGCAACTCTGTCTTGACTAGATTTCATTATTTGTGCAAATTGCTACCGTTCTTACAAAGCCCCTAGGAAGGAAATGAGAATATTATCAATATAATAGAGAAAGCTACCACAGTAACTCACAACTACAGTCTTGCCAGGCCACACAGCTTGGCTCATTACATCTGAGAAAATTGATTTAACCTGCTGATATTGCTGCTGGCAGCCTACTCACACAGAGTCCCAGGTAGTTGTTAGCACAGAAGTTGAGAACCGGTTTACTTCTTCCTTTGACACTGATTAGGTTGGATTGTTTGGAGGTAATCACTCTCTCCTCTTTAAAAGTGCCGGCTGCTCGGATTTCATCAAGCTGTTTGCTGATTTCAGATTTTAATCGTGGCAAGGCAACACCAGTTGAGTAGTTAGCCCGTGCAAGAAATGTGACTGCTCTTAGAGCTATAGGCTTTCTCCATCCTGCTTGAGATAAAATAATGTAAAATACATTATCATTAACATGTAGATCCTAACAGACTTCAGCAGTGGTGAATGTTAGCGTAACAGATGTTTAAATTAGTATTGAACATAATTATAGTTAAAGCTTTAGATATGAGTCTAGATGCCTGTTGAAATTGGACAATGAAATAAACTGACGAAATATTTACTCTGTGGTCACTTGGTCAGGGGTTAATTTCAGTGAGGACAGAGGTGGATGGAGTGCCCAAAACATTTTAGGCGCTCGGGGGCCAGAAAAAAGGACAAGGACAACCTGCTTATGCTTTCCAAATCTCAGATCAAGGGCACTGAAAAATGGACAATCATTATGACTGCGCTACCTTACTTATTATAGTTTACAAGGAATAATAAATATATGCCTCACTATGCCTATTCATTGAGCGTCTTCACTACAGAATCCAATATAAAACACAGTTTCAGCTAGAATACTCTCTAAAATAACCCTGATTTACCAATAAGCTATATACCATTGTTTGTCATCATACGTAATGCAATGCGACAGAAAATGGTAAACAAACTACGGTAGGCCTATATTTATTGCATGACTGGAACGACAACACCAATAAATACAATTGATACAGGCACACAGGGGCACACACACTCACATACGATAATAGATAGCCTGTCCTGCCATGCTTGGACGTTGCCCCCACTCATCGTGGCGGCAATTCTGCACTTAGGGAGTCCGGGCCCACAGAAACAAGGCCTCAAAAAACATTTGTTGCTGGGCCCGGACTCGTCGTGGGGTAATTCCGCATTAGACAAAGCTTGGCATGACAGACTACACAATAGCGACAGAAATCAAAATTTTAATCCATAATTATAGGACCAAAATGCACGGGTCCATAGAGTGATCCCGGGAATAGGGGAAGATAACTCTAAGCATGGGCCCACCAAGACCTAGTCATAGCACTTGCAATGATAGGGAATAATAGATATTTATTTCTATTTCCTACCATCGTAAGTGCTAGCTTCCGCTCGGACGAAGACTTGGTGGGGGAATACTGACATTTCGAAAATTACAGTTGGAAATAGTCTGTTTGTAGTTTGTGGCTTGGGGTTGGATCAGTCCCACATCATGGGAACAACAAAGAGTGGATCGACATGGGTGCGCGATCTGAGGCATTGGGTAGGACAAAAGGGGGAGGGAGGACCCAATTTTTCAGATCCACAAAGATAATTTCAATCTACTTGTTCCTTACCCGTTGTCATTCTCCAGTCCTCATGTGACACGTAGCTGCATAACATGCAAATATTTTATAATTTTCCTATTTTGTAGAAGAAATATTACAAGAAGATGGAGTTTGTGTATATGCTATGCTTTGCACAGTATATGCTTTCCACACTCGTTGTGACGGCTTTCGTGAGTGGAAGTCTAATTTCCAACGCCCACAACTTTGCCAGGATAGGGCGTTCAAGTTATGGACACAAACCACAATGAC
>JAOQGN010069925.1:0-12377 GCA_027564295.1 Himantozoum antarcticum
TAATACAATAACTACTAACAACTTGAATAATGTTGTCGTGAACTCATCAAATTGCTGTATGAATGCTTTAATGTTAAGGAGCACATCAGTAGCAGAAAAATGATATATTACATGACCATAAAATTAAACTCTCTACTTTTGCTTTTCAACTCTCTACTTTGCCCCAACTCTCTACTTTTTCCCCAACTCTCCACCCAAAAAATGTTTACGCTGCGCGGGGCAATTTTTCGAATAGTAGAGAGTTGAATTTAAAAACATATACGCCCCTGCTCTATATTATTTATATGCTAGTAATATAATAGTACACTCTATATTATTTATATTCTAGTAATATAATAGTGTACTCTATATTATTTATATTCTCGTAATATAATAGTACACTCTATATTATTTATATTCTAGTAATATAATAGTACACTCTGTATTATTTATATTCTAGTAATATTAGTACACTCTATATTATTTATATTCTAGTAATATAATAGTACACTCTATATTATTTTTCCCGAATAATTTTTATATCCGATTAGATTAATATCACTAGATATCAATGTATAATAAATATAATTGTTTACACCAATCTGTTTTTTTTTTGTTAGCAATCCATTATTAATTATTTATGCATTTTACAACTTGCTACAGTAACTTACTTACTTAAATACTTACTTGAAAATAGTAACAACCCATAAAAGGGGATTTGAACTCTGACACTTTGTGTCACAGTGTCTTGCTCAGTGGCAGCCGAATGCACCCACAACACCAACTCGGTAATCTTAAAAAAGGAAGCTCCACCGGTGCAGTTCCACACTCACCATACTTCTGTACACCTAAATTTGTCTCATGCAGAGTTATCCAACACCGGCAGTTGTCAACTGATTAATTATTAATCAACGCTTGATTGAATCTTTATTAACAAAAGTAACACTTACTTTAAATTTGCCACAATCTGCTAAATCTGTCAAATCCCTTTTTGACATGCTTCATATACACGGTATAATTAATAATATCATCAAACTTTAATCTAAATATTGTAAATATTTATCGTTTTCTTTGAAAATATATAGAATAGAAAATACGACATGGACATAAATATGAGGTATTTGCTGTAATATTTCGTGTAATTCGGTAGTTTGCCAGTTTGATCAAAGCATGATTGATATACATGTATTGTTATGGTAGAACTAAATTAGCAATAATAGTATAAATAAATATGTGTCATAATTATAATAACACATGTATATTTTAGCACGGAAAATATCAGATTCGAAAGGACACCTACATTGAGATGGGACTTCACATTCTAACCACGGTAAGATTAGCTGCATGTCCATGTCTAGACGATTGCTGAATCCTTAACCTTTCAATGACATATTAGGTAACAATTTCTATTGTGTGTTTAAATTATGTTGGTATGTATTGTCTCCCCTGTCTCCCAAGTGAAACGGTACCATGCAGCCGGATACACTGATATATTAATTTGCACTCAGTGATAAGGGAGGAGTTACTCCTATACTCAAACTCTCTTTTTCAGATGCTGTATCGAAAAGTTGTAGTTTTGATTGCTAGATGATTAAATTGTGAGTATTGAGATTGACACGCATAAATATACCCACTATATTCACTATAATTCCTCCTGCTTACTCAAATAATGTTATGTTTCCAACTTTGTAGATCGTTGTTGGGTTGATGCTAAAGGTGAACCACGGAACATCAGGTAATGTGTAATAATATGATAATAAACTAAACATTTGACATATACATCTCTTAAACGGTGTTGCTTCTATTTGCCAAGCATCAAATCAATTATGGTATTCTGGTTCACCATAGTTTTTGTCCCCAATAATATGAATTTTCAAAGTTGTAGCATGAGATACAGCTGAGAATATAAAATAAATATAGAGGCATATCCACAAGCTAATTTCAGAATTCAGCTCAGATGATCATTTATGTTATAATTATGATGTCATCACTTTACTAGTAATAGTGATTGCTATTCATTGTAATGATAACAACATTAGAAAAACTAACTTTTCATTGCTTGCTTTTTCATTGTATCACACTATTTAAGGGGTATGGATGTACCTCCAAGGAGCATATAATTGTAATATGTAGATTCTGAGGCTCTATTGTGACATTGCTACGTGTTGTGATATATATATTTAGTTAGTGTTTCCAATGTTGTTATCATTACAATGAATGGCGATCGCTAATACTAGTAAAGTGATGACATCATAATTACAACGTACCCTCTGAGCATAATTCTGAAATGAGCTGATGGATATACCTGTATATTTACTTGATTTTCTCAGCTGCATCTCATGCTACAGCATTGAAAATTCATAATTAGGAACAAAGAACTATGGTGAATTAGAATATCATAATAAATTTTATGCTTGGTAAATGGAAAGCAACACCCTTTAAACTGCTATAACATTCTTGCTGGCAGTTGTAGTGGAAAAAAAAATTTGGTTGTCACTCTTCCTGGGTGATGTTGGTACTACTCTAGCTCGGGACCTCTACCAGAGCCCTGGGAGTTTGAGCACATGTCTCAAATTGATTCAGTGCCGGGGAAAGCACTCTTCTACAATGCAACATCGCTGATGTTGCCCGGGATCTCACTGAGCCAGTATGGTAACTTTCCATCATTGCTCCTAGAGCTCCTACCACCACTGGTATAACCTTGGTTTTTACTTTCCAGAGTCTCTCGATTTCCTCCCTCAGTGGTAGGGATTTCTCAATCTTCTCTTGTTCTTTGTTCTTTGTTTTCATCTCTTGGTACAGCTATGTCGATGATGATTGCTGTCTTCTTGTTGTTGTCTATTAGTACTATGTCTGGTTGGTTGTGCTGCTCCGACCAGAATTATATATGTCTGTATGTAGAAGTTCCCGAGGATTTTTATCTTCTCGTTCTGAACTACCTTCTCTGGTAACACCCACCAATCCTTTGGTTGCTCGAGGTCGTATTCTGAGCAGATGTCACTGTAGACAATCGATGGAACTTGATTGTGTACTTTTGTATATGAAGTTCCAGCGAGCTTGCTGCACCCACTCACTATGTAAGCTACTGTCTCATTGTGCTTTGTGCACAATGTACAACTTGGATCTTCTCTGGTGTGGTATATCCTTGCCGCAATAGCCCAGGTAGTAGTAATAGTAGCAGTAGCAGTAGCTGTAGCAGTAGTAGCAATATTAATATAGCAATAATTATAACATGCCAGTTTATACATAATACACACCTGTTCTTGAAATTTCACAACTGGCACTGATATACAGATGAGATAACCTATTGCCTTCTGGTCTGTGTTATAAAGGTTTGCAACTGTCTCCATAGGACATGTCAGCAAGTTGTTACAGATCCTTATCAACAATATTAAGTGGAAATTGAAAATTGACAGATCCCTCGGCTTATTGGTGTGCTGTGACTGTAAGACCGGCCACTTTGCAGGCAATCAAACGGTCCTGTACACGGGATTTAACAGTGGAAGCAGCTGTCTAATGTTAACCTTATGAGTGGAGCAAGCTGGCTATCCTATTCCTTTGAAAATAAGAAGAACTGGGTTGACGTAGTCACAAGTTAATCCATAAAGCATGAGATAGATAAGTTCAATAAGTTTATTCCAAAAATACAACTAAATATCTCTTTCCACAGCTGATACAAGAATGACAGGAACATGCAAAACAACTGCTTATAAACTACAAAGCAGTCGAGCTAGCTCGGTTAGCTGGTTTAGCTGGATTCACTGGATTATAGGTGTTAGCCGGATTAGCCGGGTTAGCCGGGTTAGCCGGGTTAGCCGGGTTAGCCGGGTTAGCCGAGTTAGCCGGGTTAGCTGGTTTGGTTGAGTCAGCTGAGTCAGCTGGGTTAGCCGGGTTAGCTGACATAAGCCTCATCTCCATACATGTCATAACAGTGCACAAGCATCGCAGAGCGTGAGAGTCGTGTCTCTCCGGTAGGCCTAGATCCGACACACTCTGTGATACCCATTGATAGATCTCAACTATTTTGGCTAAGCGTCAATTTCCTAGTTCAAATGAAATATGTAAATAATCAATTATAATAGAAGTAAAATATATATTTTGCACAAGGATATATTTAGTTATCATGAAGTGTAAATGCATTTATGTTAAAATATTTAAGTTAAGGTTAGTTACCCTCGCCACATGTAGATAAATTAGTATTATTTACATTGTTGATGACGGTCTTTAGTTACTGACATTTGGGAAATTCCAACCTACTATTCCAGTTTGGGCACTGTTAGAAATTTATTTATGGGCTTGCAGTATTGCGAAAGTCCACACAAACAAATGTCCATCAGTTGAGTTTAAAATGATTGGTGTGTTATGAACTAATTGATGAAGTTGCTTTGCAAATATATGTATCTTCATTATATTAAGACAGTCATATTCATTTCATTGATGTCTCTGGTAAAATGGTGACAGACACCAATGCGCCAATCACAGAGCTAATGACCCACTTGGTATTCATATGGTTGCAGTCGCTATGCGAACCTCTGCAACCGTCGGTGATCATAGAGCAAAAGTTTAACATGTTCAACTTTTCCGATTGAGCTCTGTGAGCTGTTGTGCTGTCTCTGGTCATTTATCGTCGTGTCTCCATGAATTGTATTCAGAAAACTCGATGCTCGGCGAGGCATTTTTCACTGTTACAACATAATATATGGACATAAGGCTTTAGATGACTAACCAGGCTATGTTGTTTAAAACATAGAAATAGAGTATACAAATGCAAACAATTAATGAATTCACTGTTCGAAGGCCTCTTTCTACTCAACAGGGGAAGCAGAAAATCCATTACATTATTTGCATTGGCTTGGGCAATCAGGCCTAATGCTATTAGTTGTTATCATCCCCTATCGGAAGGTAGGAGCCTGGGTAAATTGGCGTCGAGCAAGATGCTCTTGCTTGACGTATGTACGAGCGTGTGATATCTGTGCCGTGGAATCAGCCAATGACAATTTCAATAATAATAGGATACATTTCCTCTATGACTTTTCCAGGTGATATCTACACAATTTCCTGCTTCACAACTTGAACAAAAGCAAATATCAGCAAATATCAAATAATGCTTTAGAAGATGGTGTTCAACCTCTTTGCATTATTCCTGAGCAATGCTATCATTTTTATCCTGTCTCAACAAATACATTATACAAAAAATAATGTATTTAGTGATATTTGACAATATAATATATTATTAATCTTTATTTAATGTTTTATTGTCTTGAGTCCTCTATGGCTGATTGCGAGGCCTAGTTTATCATATGCTCGCACATCCGTCAAGTCAGAGGCTCTTGCTTAACATTAAAGTTATCCAGGCCAGTCACACGCCGCCCATCTGATGTGGACCGGTATGAGTACTAGTAGAGTATAACTTAGAGTAAGTTAACCTGCACCTCTTACATTGTTGCATAATCCAAATGAAAGTTTTAATTTGACTGCCCTATATTTTTAGAGCACAAAAAAGCCGTAAACTAGGCCTTCTTTCTCAGTCTAACTGTATAAATTGCACATAGATAAATCCAATAAATTTCTTCAAATTAATTCGTGTTATGCGCATTTGAAAAGATAACAGTTGTAGCTCACTTGCGCTTATATTCCATTTTACTTACAGGGCAGACTAGCAGCTTTAATGATATACAATACTCTCTGTACGGGTACAATATACTACGAGGATTTCCATTGGCTGATTCCCTTGATCCAGGATTTACCACGGAGATCTTTGATTTGAGCTATTCCAGAGGAGGAATGTCAACTGATTCAAAGTATGTGAATGTTTCATAATTATTATATAGTTTTCACTGATGATCGCATTTCATTGCAGCAAGAGACTAACAGTAAAATAATTGTTTTCAGATGTCCTGCATTCACAAAGTGATAACAATTTGAATAAGTCTAGATAAAAATATAAATATAATTACCCATCTTTTAAGAGTATATTCCTTCATTACATCAAGAACAGAAATAAAAAACAATATCAGATGAACGCCATGGGAACTGTCATTGTAACCAACGGTCACCCGGTAGTGAACAGATCCACAGTTTGCAGTGGCAATGCATAACTAGACACCTTTAGATTTCCTCTGATCTCGAAATCCAGCCTTAAAACTTAGATGAAATTGTGGTACTGTAGAGGAGAGTACATTTCTAACAAGGAGTGAGGCAGAGGAATTGCTACACTGAGGAAATGCATTTTTGCGAACACAAGTTTTAAATACATAACATTCAATTCAATTCCATTTCGTCTCCAATTATCCGAAACTCAGGAGTTCAGGAGATCACAGGAGTTCCATAAAACTTTTTTTGCAATTACCTGCCTGATGATGCTCAGGCTATGAAGATACTCATCAGGCTATGAAGATTCTAAAAACTCTTGTGTTGACTATAGCAACCATCTGGAACATTTTTGCTAATATTTATACTACTAAATATTATTTTGTTAAAAAACTCACATTGAGAATAAGGAATAGTAATAATAACAGTAGTAATGGTGCTGTCTATCTATTTGAATATTAGATGCAATTCTATGTTCAAATATTGGTGTGATTCAAATATTGGTGTCATTTCTATGTTCATGTTGGTGTGATTCTATCGTAAGTCCTTGTATACACCCGCATTCGCTGCCGCCAGCGAATTCCGGAGGGATGGATTGCACAACACATTTGTAGCTGACCGAGCCCTTGCCAGTTTGACACGATATCCATTATTTGCTTTGTTTGCTATCGATATTATGTGATGGTTTTCTATAATTATGGTTTTTATAATTTTAGTCAAACTCCAGTTCCAGATGGCTTGATAGCTGGTGAAAATCTTGCTTGCATTCTCAACTTTGCCTCTGATGTGATTGAGACTACGCAAGAGATTGAGAGCACACTAAAGGTCAATGCCAAGGTTGAAGGAGGAGGATGGGGAGCCTCTTTTTCTGCCAGCACAGATTACAGTACAATGAAGAAGACCATATCTTCAGGAAAAGAGAAAGTGATCATGTCTAGCGCGCATTGCCAGTACTACTCAGCCTCCATACAACAGTTTGATATGCCTGATTTTAGTAGTAACCTCATGGGGTGGGTAGCATTAGCGGAGAAGGACATCGTTATGTATGGCAATATTTCTGACACACTTCTTAATGAGTTCTTTAATGCTTTTGGTACTCATTTTGTAACGCAGGCTTTTTATGGAGCACGTTACTCTAAGAAGTTTAGAATAGCAAGTACAGAGTATATGAAGTTGTCTGAGAAAAGTGTTTCAGTAGAGACGCAGGCTAGTTACAGTGGACTGTTCTCTATTGGCGGCGGTGCTGGTATGTCAGATGATGAAAAATCAATGGCTAAGGATTTCAATGAGCATACCACATCATACACCCTTAGTGTTGGGGCTCTACCCCCTCCTGACGCTGATGTTAATACATGGGCTAGCACCACAGCTGAAGCACCCGTTCCATATAAATTTACTTTAATCCCCATTGATCAAATGTTTACCTCAGAATATGTGCAATCAAAGCCCCAAATTAATGCTTCATCAATGGCTAAAATAGCCTCGGGTCTTAAAAATTCACTTCCAGCGTATTGCAAATATCTTCTTGATAAGGGAGAATACGTAGAGTGCAATGAGATCGAATACAATGTAGACAGAGATCCAAAAGTCATTAAAATGTATGGTCTTTGGCTTGAAAGTTATCCCCAAGCATCTCCACCAATGAATGTCAGCAATTCCACCGCTTGCTATGAGGCGTGTCTAAATCTTAATGGATGTTCAATGATTTTATTTGACTATGATGTTTCTCGCCCTCTTTGCAGCTTTTACGCCTATGACCCCTCCAGAGAACCTTACCTCATTAGCAGAAAGCAAGACATAGCTGATAATTGCACAACATACATTATACTTTCAAGGTTAAGCGTTGCGAAAAATGTCTCTGCTTTGGGATTGTTTTCACAGGACACAGTCATGCCAATTGAGAATTATACAATTTCCCATGACGGTTCATATAATAGCGCTGCTTCAATCTGTACCTCATATTGTCTGGAAAATCAATTTTGTAAAACATCTTACTTTGCCGAGGAAGCACCTGGAACCTATCATTGCTCTCTGTTTTCCACAGTTCTCAATGAATTTAACTACCTCTCACCGGCTACGGCCAAGTTTTGGATAAATATGGCAAGTCCAGTCTATGATCAGTAAACCGTCAGGATATTGTCATCAATCACTCCTTTCACTGCTAGTTTCGTATTTACGCAGTAGTACAATGATTGTTCACTTGAATACTAGGAGTCATTTTTTCTTATTGATAATAATTAGACAGTCATTTACCAGCACTGCAGTACAATCTACCAAATATCTCGACTATTATTTTTGTTTTTGAGTATCATATTTGCATTTGAAATCAAAGATCTGTCTTAGTAGTTATTTTTAATCAATTTAATTATGAAACGCAATGATTCGGATTTATTTGGTATATTTTGACATTTCTTAATCTTTAAATGGTTAGTTATCATTTTTATTTCTAAATTTTCAGTTTTTGCTTTGCAAGTAGAGCTAATTTATGTTATCAGTTATAGAAGTTAGCAGCAAAATGCAGAACACCATGTTTTGTGTTTTTGCTATTACTTTTCTGTTGGAATGTGTACTTCTTACTTCCAATTCCTAGGTGACATTAGCAGTTTGAAGTTTATAGCATACGCCACTACAAAATTGTTTAGTAATGCTCTTAGTCCATAAATGCAGTTTAGTGTATATCAATAATGATCACCACATTATATATGTTTTATGAAAGAAAGAATAAATTGACAAACCTAAAATGTTGCATTAGAGACGATTTCTCCATATTTATATCGATTCAAATAGGTATATTACTTATATATAGATAAAACACAAGTAATTGGCATCTCTGTGATAATATCTAATTTTTAGAAAATAAAATAACACTCGTAAATGGGACAGAACCCGGATGCTTTACGGCACAGCACCTAGCACAGTGGCAGGCGAATGCATCCACTAACCCAGCTCAGCAACATTAAAAAAAGGAAGCTTTGCCGGTGCACTTCAACATCCACCATTCCACTGTACACAAGGGAACCATAATTCATGCCCTTTTCTGTTGGAATGTGCTAGGAGCTGTGCCGTAAAGGTTCAGATTAGTAAAGCAAAGATAAAGTTAAAGAATAAAATAAAGGTCGTAAAGTAAAGATTAGTAGACGGTTCATTGTGTACAGTGGTATGGTGGATGTTGAAGCGCACTGGTTAAGCTTCATTCTTTTAAGGTTGCCGAGCTGGTGTAGTGGATGCATTTGCCGGCCACAGTGCTAGGCGCTGGGCAGTAAAGGGTCTGGGTTCTGTCCCATTTACGAGCGTTACTTTATTTTCTAGTAATTCATTTACCCCTAAAATCCGCTGTTACCAGATTTTACGATTCTACCGGATACTACGAAGTAAATCGTAGAAAAATTGTCGAAAAACCGCTATCACCGGCGATTTCCGGGTGCGGCATAGGGGTCCCTTCAACAAATTGTTTCTTCAATAATAATCAAGCTATCACCATAGATTTAAGATTTCCTAAGAGAGGACACTTAGAGCTATCTATTGATATGTTGTAATCCATATTAATATTGAATAGGAGATCATGGTTTCACCGAGTCAAATAATTTATTTTGATAGTGTCGGTTTTTCCTTTATTTTGAGGTACGATCCATATGAAAATCGTCATATTAAATAGTTAGAACAAAGCTAGAGGGCTAATTTTTGTTACATTCAATTTGGGACGACTTTAGCTACACACCAATGTATAATTAGTGTTGGAACTCAGCAAGGGTCATGATGAATGTTTGTTTACCTTAGATACCTGTATCAGCCGTGATTTGGGGACAATCTGTTTGTTTGATACTTACTATTCCACCCAGAGGTTGTTCTGTAGGGCTGAGTGGTTTAAACACCTGCTCCCTTTTGTATACCGTATATACTTGAGCAGATTTGAGCAGCTCCCATCAGTCGGGCACTAGCTTTGGTACAGTGCATTAGCATGGAGTCTTTGTTCTATATTATCTATCTAGCAAGGTCAAGTAACACTTTTAGCATGCAGTGAAGTATATTCATAGTAATGTCAGAACAATTTCAGTTGAAGTAAAGTAAGCATTAAGTGGCTGTGGGACCTTCCTACATGCAGTAAAGTAAGCATTAAGTGGCTGTGGGACCTTCCTACATGCAGTAAAGTAAGCATTAAGTGGTTGTGGGACCTTCCTACATGCAGTAAAGTGAGCCTTAATTTTTTAATATTGTTCGCAGTAAGCAGTAAAGTACGCAGTAACACTGTGACTAATTAGGAAGTAAGCAGTAAAGTGTGCAGTAACACTTTGACTAATTAGGAAGTAAGCAGCAAAGTGTGCAGTGACACTGAGTAATTTGGCAGTAAGCAGTGAAGTAAGCAGTAACACTTTGACTAACTTGGACATAGGCAGTAAAGTATGCAGTAATGGTTTGAGTAATTTGGAGGTACGCAGCAGTGTACAAAGTAAAAGTATGTCAATTATTGAAGTAAGCAGTAAAACATGAAGTAACAATAAACAAAATATTGAAGTAACCAATAAAGTATGAAGTAGCAGTCTGCCAAATATTGAAGTAAGTAGTAAGGTATGAAGGAACAGTCTGCCGAATATTGAAGTAAGCTGTAAGGTGTTCAGTAATGACTGAATTATTTGAAAGCAAGCACATTGAATTATGAAATAAATACTGCCAAGTTTTTTTTGCATTGAATTAAGTATTGAAGTAAAGTATATTCTTTGAGATGAAGTAATCGTGCAGTGAAGTATACTTCACAGCGTACTTCAATGCACTGTGCAGTGAAGTCTTAGTGCGACCCAACCCTGCCATCTAGTAATCAACTAATACAATCTAATTGTTATTCACACTTGAATATGCTTAATTGTCTCACAGTAGGTACCTGGACACTCCTTGACTGGTTTTTAAAGCAACCAGGCCCCATTGTGGGTCTTGCCTTGCTGCTACGACAGCAATCTATGTGAACTAGGGTTCGCAGTGAACAAAAATTTGCCTGTGGATTCTGCCAGCATTTGGTGGCCGTCTTTCGAGACTGAGGATACATGAATGTTAGTACAACTCTTATATAATTCTTGCAAACTTCTATTTATGCAAAAATTCAAGAAATGTGATTGCATACATCTTACATGCATCTTATAAGTTGGACTTATAAAACATCAATTTTATAAGTCCAACTGGAATTCTGCCAGACAGCCAGATAGCAGCCACCCAATTAATAATATTGTTGTCAATCCTTAAGGGCGTTTCTATGCGGTGGAAATAACTTATTACCAATTGGTCACTGGGTACAAACACACTTCGACGATTTTGGTCTTTCAACCTCAAAGCGGTGAATTGCACCCTAAATTGCATGAAGCATCGGATTCCCCTCACAACACCCTACCAGACTCGACTACTTAAATATACGATTGAACTACAACAGGATTTGAACCCATGGTCTTGCTATTGAAAATCAGCAGTGCTATTCAATTTGGCCATCTATTCACCTAAGAAAATCTGCATCAAATGTTTTTACACTACATCAGCTGTCATATCAAGGCTGGAATTAAGTTGCCCGCCTTTCTAGTACACACTGCGGCTGGTGCCTTGGATCGGTTTGTACCAATACGCTTTTAATAGACTACTTTATTGTTTACCAAGTAGACGATAATCTTACCCCATCTCTCAATGTGGTCTACTTATACTCCTATTTACTACTATGCTTGCAAATGGTAATGATATGCTATTTGTTCAAAGTCTCTACTATACCTCAAATTTTTCCCAAAAGAAAGACACCAGATTACAATCTAATTAAATGGATATATTTGGATAGAACCAGACAGTTTCTTTTGTTTTTGCATACTTCTTTCAAATAACTCTCCTGGCGCACTAACTTAGGGACCAGTCAATTCTGTATCCTTGTGTTATATGAAACTGAATGACATGTAGTGTGGAGGTTCACCTTCAACTTGCATGTATACATACATTTCTTTGAGTTAAGAGTTCTCATATATATTTGATTTGCATTTATTTGATATCAAGGAGCTCACAACTCCTCACGTTCTTTAGATGTGAGGGGGATATAATTATGATGTTACATAAAGTATAATGACATAAACATAATACGTCTAACATCAGAAATATTAGCCAAAGCACATTCAAGATCTCACAAGGTGAAGGTATGAAGAGTAAAATAAATATTATCCATGATTATTTATAATCCCAGTTCAAAATAGTCATCTGCAAAAGATTTTGATTCTCAAAAGATATGCTACGTAACTTTGATATAATAATATATAATGTGTAATTATATATATAATATACCGGTACATGTA
>JAOQGN010070146.1:0-12376 GCA_027564295.1 Himantozoum antarcticum
TCCCCCTTCATTCTCTTTTGGATAGTGCATTTCACCGAGGGAGTTTATAGCGGCGATGAGATGATTGGTTCCTAGCAACGATTCACCCGCATCATTATCAATTCCTTCTTCCATCATGACATCGACGGCCGGGGGAGGAATGACCAGTCGTGCTCCACCCTCGTCGATGACGGTGACCACTCCTACTCTTTCACCGTCTATGAGAATCGAAGAAGCTGGTGGATGCCTTGAGAACCTCTCGTCGATGACAAAACACTGATCCTCTGACTCTTCTTCCTCACTAGCCGCTGAGACGTAACCACTATTCCCTGCTGCTGCTGCTGCTGCTGCTGCTGCATGCCGACTGGAGGCCACACCTTAAAACAAGAGTTCTAGGGATCCGCAACCATTCACTTTCACTCTAAGTGCGTAGGGGTATATTAGTACATTATGATGTCATTTTAGGCTATGTCACAACCGTCTATCTATGGTTCCCTATTAGACCAAGGTAAATGCCAGAATATATTCGTGGCACAAAGATGTTTAAATTCTCAGATTGTGCAAAAGAGAGTTAATGTGCATAATTCATGGTAGAATAAATCTTCCACAGATTTATGTAAATTTGTAATTCCACATAATTGCGAATCTATAGGTGTTTTTTGTGTCTAAAATACCTTGCCATTACTGAAATTGTACAAGCTAGTGCACACAACTTTGTAACCATACTCATTTGAAAGGAACGTTGCATATTGGGGTGGTCTTGCATGCTTCCACCAATATTGTACCACTGGCAGGAAAGCGATGGTCTCTGATATAGGACCGTTGCATTGTGTATTACAAGACAGGGAAAACCATGACAATAATTATTCCAAGATTGACTGTAGGACAGCAAGTATCAACAACTAACATACTTTCGGCATATTTCTGTGTAGGACTAAATTTTTGATAGTAAGTTATGACTTGGGTGGTGTAAATTGAAGCATTCATGCAATTAACTCCAACCAAATGCCTATTGATGGCTGGATACAAGATAGGACAAGATGGCTGGGATATTCAAAAGTTCTGTTTAGTCCATTAAATTTAAGGATAGATGAGCTCCAGCTGCACTGGCAACCTTATAACCTAGTTGAACTTTTGCGATGAATAATGATAATTAAGATGAAGTTAAACTCCTTCGCAAAGGGCGATCCATAATTTGATAGCATAAATATATAAGTAACGGAGTCGGAAGCACCATTTATGGGGATTTGTGCGATTGCCATTTATTATAAGTATATCTTAAATTGAAGTAATGACATATTTCTAGGTTTTTTTATTCAATAGAAATCATTTGGAGGTATTTCTCCATGCATATTTATCTTTGAAACTAGTACTAATAATAACGAGCCATATTGAGTTATTTTGTAGTAACAACCGGAATATTTGAATGAAAACCCAGTTGAATTGGTATTCACCACTTTATAAAAATAAGTTATTTCCACTCATCGAATTTTAAAATTTTTACAAGTTATTACAAATCAAATTTTATAACAAATGTTATTTGCAAGCCACCTTTACTGACGTCTTAAAATATTTAATTAAAATCTCATGGGAAATATTCTGATAATGTGTATGAAAGAAGATAGCCCTGCTCTCCTTGGGCATAAGTGTATGCCCAAGGAGAGCAGGCAAATATAAAATGCCATTAATTATGCTATTGAACTGTTGCACTTTATTGCGGACATTGTCCATGTTTTGTGTCCGATACACTCCAGTCTCTCCAGCTGAGCATTCCCCAATTTTAGCGTAATTATGTTGATAGCTTAAATATACACTTTACTTGATTCACGCAATTATTGGAAATGGTGCAGGTTTGTGTAAACCGCTGGTCGATAACTACAGCAATGATGGCATGTAAGCGAGGAGCTATCTTTACTGCATTCACTTTCTTGTGGTCGATGATATCATTCAGGGGTCTCTCTACTCTGGCTGTCCCCCAGTTGAGAAATGTGGCCAGCTGAGAGCGATCTTGTGATTTTGCTATATCCTCCATGATTAACAGTTGAAATATCCACCAATTGCAGACTTAGTTTTATTATGCACTGGTTATCATATTCCATATATTATATTACATTGATATTATACTACCATACTTATGTTGTCGAATATAGGGTGAACCACGGCCTTGTCTTTTTCACTAGACTTATGAGGCAGGTGGTACATGTACTGTATATATACTGGTACATGCAATCATTATCGGAAAGTGATTCCCTGAATTGCAAAGCAGCCATAATATTGCAACAACATGTAGCAACTGTGCTGTGTTTTCACCATCTCATCTGATTTCCTAGTACAAAATGTTTGTCCCTGGAATAGCCATTACAGGTCAAGTGTAGAGCAGTAATTGTAAAACCGAGTCATAGGATCAAAAGGCACAATTCTATAGCAACTTTGACTTTCTCATAAACTTCAGAGAAATGTAAAATTCCGACATTGACACATAAACAACACATTTAACACCGCAAGCCTACTTGTAGAGGCACATAATGCAACCACAACACACTGCCAAAACATGTAATCATTTATATTAATGGTGCATCAAAGGGCAGGCAAGCCAACTATGAACATGATCAAAAAATGTCATTTGCCTTGATCCCGTCTTGATTATATACCTCAGTATGTAATGCGCTGTCTGAGGAGTGTCATTGTATGGGAGAGTAGAGAACTGGGAGCCTGAGACTCCAGGCTTTTTCCTTACATTAAAAAAATTGCAAAGATTAGCAAATAACTGGGGCATGCTCTTTGCTGTATATATAAACATTACTTCATTAATGTTACTATTACAGCTTGATGACACTTGTGAGAATACACAACAAGCTATCAGGACACTTTCCATGAGAAAATGACAAGATTTTTACATGTTGTTTATGCTAAATAAAGAATAGTACAGTCCAAAAATAATATTATACTATCAGATAGCTTGCTTACTAAACATTACCTGTAGCTTTCATTGAGACTATAAATAGCTAGAATATATCCCAACATCCTCTCAAATCTACCAAATTACATAATAATCGACAAAAACTTACACTAACTGGTGATTATAGAGTGTAATATGGCTAAAACATAGCCAAGAAAAGCTGTAGTGGTAGTAGTCCTACTACCAAGCAGTAGTAATTAACGAGGAATGGAGCTATCCCTTCCAACTATTTGTTTTTTTATAGTCTAGGAACACTGCACTTCCAAAATTATCATCCGTATAAAAAAAGCACATCATAGTCCAAAAAACAGTGGACAGACCACTAAGTTTAGGTCATCCGTTACGCTATAGTTATTATTTCAATGTGCAAAATTTGAGGCAAGACTAAAATTTGATAATTAATTTGCACAGTGGATGAGCCGCACTGCACCACAACTTAGAAAGATCAAAGGTTTTGTCAAGTGTTAAGTTAATGGCTGATGTGACTTTAACTGCAGATCTTGCCTGTGATAGCCTAGGAAATGGCTCATGTCTCAAATAGTAATTTCATAATTTATGTAATGTGTGAACTAATTTATACATGTGCATGATGGAGCATAATAGTTATCAAAGTATTAGAATAGATAAAAATAATGCTCAAACATGGCCCATCCAAAAGCCCTGATACTGCTGCTAAATCATTAATATACACACACTTAAACTTTGTCACCGTACAGGTCCTACTTCAGTTGTTTTGGCTGCTTACACCCTGATAAGCTCGAGGGAAGCAGGCTAATTTACAAAGCATCTTATATTTTATGCAATAGAAGAAATGTTCATCCCCACTATAATATGCTAACTGTATCAGCTGCACTGGTCCTATTGCTGACACACTGTCTCTAGCCTGTTGCCTCTCATCAAACCTCTTTGTCAATATTTACTGATCAGTTTTACTCAAATTTTATCTTGCCCAAATTTTTAAAATATCAGGGGATTTGTTTTATAATCTGGCGACAAAAGTGAATAAGTTAGCCTTCTTGTCACCACAAATATGTAGCGCATAATATCAGTAGATTGTGGTGCCAAGTACTACCGCCCCTATATAATGCTTCCACTTCTGTCAGAACAAACGCAAATAGCCGCTCATCGTCAGATACTTTCAGGAAAAGTTACAAGGCAATTAAAACATGAATTTCAAGTTGATACAAAATAATTTATTGTTTATTCAACAGCAGTTTATTTGTAATAATAGTATATCTATTGTATAGGCCATCAATGGAAGGAAATAATGCTATATAGTGTCAATGTATAATTTCTCATTTATTATACAGAGAAAATGAGTAAATATCCTGTGTATAAATGGCTATATTGCAAGCAGCACCATGTTGATTTACAAGTTGAATGAAACTCTATCTGCCTGCCTTCTGCACTTCTTTATTACATCAACTATACACCCAATAAAAATAATTGATCCATCAAACTCTTGAGTAAGTGAATTGAACGAATATTTTATAATTTGTATGTATCTTTGTAGATTTAAGTGACTTTGAAACTGAGAATACTTCATCACCACAGAAACAATCGTCATCCTGTAATCCAGTACAAAACAGTCCACAACAAAACACATCACCCACTCAGCAAACACAATCATCTTTAACCTCCCCCATCCTTAAAGACAATAGTACAGCCGTTATCAGCAGCGGCAGTCAAAAGCCAAGAATATGGTCTATAGCGGATGTAGCTACCAGTAAACCTGCCTCAGCACCAAGTATAACTCCGACACATCACCAATCAGCATCTGTGAGACACAGGCCATACCCAATACCAAATACAGCTGCATTTAGACCATTCTTTGATAATTCCTACAGACAATTTCTTGGACATCCTGCATTAGGAGCTGCAGCAGCTTTTACAAATCCTTTACTAGCCTGTAGACCTAATCTGGCAGGTCCATTGAAAGTACCACAACCGTCTTTTAGCTCCCCGTTATCGCTGATGTCATCACAGCATCCTACTATCAGATCTCCATCTAGCTCAACCAACACTACATCAGGTAAGAATCAATTCTAGTGTCATAGAGGGAGCAACTCCTTTATTGAGAGCACAACTAACTCCTGGGCAAATTAAAAGCGGCAATAATAGTTATTACTTTTAAGCACCCTTTCACTCACTTTGTTTCAAGCGTTTGTAAACAATTTAAATAATTCGGAGGTAACAGACTGTTTTATATATCATTATAGAAAGGTCATTTGTATTCAATATGTTTGATAATGATAGCACTAGAGAAATTCACACTTGTAATTAACAGGATAGTGGCAAAGTGAGTTGGTGTACAGTGCTTTGCAGTGCAGTTATGTCTCGCAATGCCAATCATTTTATTTACTGTACAACAGTGTACTTGCTCGGTACAACGGTGTACTTGCTCACCATTGCTCATTAAATATGAGTTTTCACACTTAAATGAAAAAGTTGGTTGTAACTTATAATTGTCAGTGTCTCCACCACCCAAGCAGTTGTCATGTTGTTGTACAAGCTGTAATGAATCCTAGCTGAGTAGTCATTCTCTGTCTATACAAAGGCATAAACAGCTGTGGCCTGCATACATATTCATGTATTTAATGTAATTCAATATTTTGTGGCCTGGTTTTGAAGATTTTTAAATTTTCCCATCAAATTTCCAATATGTAGCAGATGCTACCAATTCTTATAATAAATTCAAGATTGTTCACTCAAATATGCACCAGTATGTAAGTTAATGTGTAACCACATTATTAATATGGTTATGCTGGAACATGTTGTTGTGGGAAATATTAAATAATATTTTGTCTGCTAGCAACATCTATAATTTTTATTATTTATTTCTTATAGTAGACAAAAAGATCAGCAAGTTAGAGAGCATTGCAAAGAGAGCGCAAATGCAAGAAAGGCTGTCCCCCTCCCATTCAGCATCTTCTAGAAGTGGCTCAGAGCACTGACTACAGTCTATCCAGATGACTGAGTTGCACACTTAGTGACTGAAAGTGCATAGATGTTAGACATGCATCGTACATTGTATTCTGTACGTGCTACACTGTACGTGCTACACTGTGCATGGTATACGTATGCGACATACTGTACGAGGTATACTGTACCTGGTATACTGTACCTGGTATACCATATGTGGTATACTGTAAAATATCTGCTGTTTTTCGTGTACTGTATGACGCGTACTTTATGTAGCATACTGTACATAGTACATCGTACACACCTAGATTTAGTCACAGACTAAATGTGTCCTGCACCTTTGTCAATATTTCACTCAGTTGCATTGCTTCTGGTACTCTAATTTATGCATACAATCATCCATGTTACAATAGTTAAGCTGTCATCAAATTGACACTTTTTTTAAATTCCAAATGATGTTTTTGAGAATTTAAATATGTTGTTGAGCAAGTCATTGCAGCTAATAATAGACTGGAAGGAATATGCCTATATATTATGATATATTTTTGTATGTTCTAAACATTTTCAATGTTGAATCTATTTGATTATGATCCCAAATTAAGTTATTCTAATCAGTTTCTTTCCTTTTTCTCTTGTTGCTGTGAAATCGGCTTCGTCATCGAGAGCCTAAACTAATTTACTGCATCGTTGTTGTGAAGATAAATCCAAATTTAATAATAAGCTTTACATTGTTTTTTTTTATTTTCCCATCTTTCAGTATTTTTCTGTTGTATCCTGATAGTTATTGTTGTTGCTATTTTTTGTTAAATATTATCTTTATGATAAGTAGCTCATAACACAAATATATAAGATTTTCTGCTCAACATATTATAATCCGTTGTTGGTTTTTCTTATTTACTTAACTAGGCAATGCCAATAGCTCTATTTATAACACACAGCATAGTAGGGATCCAAACAAACGTCTTCCATGTAGAATCTGATGCATATTTTGGCAAATAGCATTTCAGTATTTATAGCAGACATTTATATTGAATTTTATTAGAGGCAGAGAAGATAAAATAGACAACCAAATAATGTTTCAGTTCAAATGAACATTTTAAAATTTCTATGCAATATGTCTGAAGTAAAATCAAACTTTATTAAATTAAATTTAAGTAAAATTCACTCAAGCTCATGACCACTTTGACAAAGTGGCAAAATATTTTGCTTACATAATATAAATTATTATAATAATATAAATAATTATAATAACAGTAATAATAAATTACAACAAATAATAAATAATTATAATAATATACATAACGCTTCACCTGTGCACTTTATGTTAATCATACAGATGTAAATCGTGCTGCATAAATATGCGACAGTCCTATACATAGAATTTCTACAACAGAGTAAGAAATTTTTTATCAAATTGTTACAAAATGTGCCGTAATAAAGATTGGACCACAGACAAAAGCGTTTTGAACATTGCAAAATGGATGATAAGGCTCTAAAAATATTTTCCAATATTAGCTAAGAATTGATGGTAATTTGAGTGTAGAGGTGTTCACTCCTAATTCTAGAAACCTCTGGTATCCGGCTTCAACAGGTTGCATGTAGTTGAATTATTATACAATATGTTGTATCTTTTTCATCTGACTCTAATCACTATTTCTTTATATCCAGAATATTCATTAACAAGTGTGAGAACAATAAACCATTACTATCACTATATAAATTTGTAGTCCTAAAAATATAAAGTTACTTATTAAAAGATATAATTTACTTATTTAAAATTGGAATTTGCATGTATAACTATAATTATGACTTTTTACAAGCACAACCAAAAAGCGAAAATCACTGAACCATATTGTTCTTTTATTTACCGCACATCTACGGTCTACACCAACTACTAGTATGCCTGATCATGCAGCCTGAAAACGCTGTTAAGTGTTAACCATGTAAATGCAGGTACGACGCAGGCGCAATTCAAATGGCCACTCAGACTATTATACCACAAGACCAGTGGATGCTGGATGGCAATAAGACAGGCAGCGGACAACGCTTGCAGCATGAATAATTCAGTGAATACATCAAAGCACTGCAAGTGTGCTACTGTATATAGACTATATACCACCATATGCATTACATAATGACCCAATAAATTAATTATAATATTCTATTCCTATATATTTGTTATATATTTGTTATTATTATTATAATTATTTGCTATACACTAATTATTACTACAGTTATCAGCTGCATCTATTATCAAGCCTGTGTGTAACACACACAATAGCTCAGCAATTTATACAATGCTGATTGCTTAGTGTATGGAAATTGTGAATATAATATACATGTAATTATGAGCCAACAGCAAAGTGCAAACACTAGCAATCCTTGCTGAAAGGCAAAATCAGAGGTATTGTATGTATGCATGTATACTCAAGCTTGAATAAGATTGCTTAAAAATGCTAAATAGCCACAAAATACTAAAAATATCTGAGTGACCCACAAAAAATATGATACTGAGAATCTAAGATAAAAGTTATCGGTAAATATATTTAGTATTCGGTAAGATGATGCATACGCGAGCAAGCACTCCAATTTTTACTATAACTGAAGTATAAAAAAAATCATTGAGATATGCAGCTGACTGGGAGAAAGGAATGTCTAAGAGTCGCAATATAATGCGAAGTAATGCTCACAACAGACGCAGACGGACACATGGAGCATATCAAATGATAATAAATCTCAAATATTGTTCGACTTGGTGCCAGTTGTTTAAAAATATAGATGGAAAGTAACTTGTGTACATGGGCTGTGTGGATTGTGGGTTGTGTGGATTGTGGGCTGTGTGGATTGTGAGCTGTGTGGATTGTGGGCTGTGTGGATTGTGGGCTGTGTGGATTGTGAGCTGTGTGGATTGGACAGTTTGGACAGTTAAGCTTTGCATTGACAAATATATTGTCATCTTTGAGTGGATAAAAAGAGGCAGCAATGCTAGCCTTGCAGGCTCAGGATTGAGAAACCACTTTCTAATAGTCAAGGTGTTGTGTTGCTGCGGTGATGTGATCTAATCAGACAAGCCACAGAATATTAGAGTATTTAACTGACATGTGGATATGGGTTTTGAGGTTACTTCCTCCAGCTGGGGTGTACAGTTGTAGACTGTACCCCATGCACAGCATATCTTTCATATAATTAGTGTTGGGTCGGATGGTGTGACAATACGGAATGTGACACCACTGTGGTTAATAGCATGGAGCATATGTGTTCATCTACTGCTGGAACTGACACCTTCCGATTCTCTTCAAAAGATGACACACTCGTACAGGTACTCAACCTTCAGATGGTGAAAGTGAACTGAATTAGTTTTGCTGTAAGCCATTGATTTAATTGTTAGCCATTAATAGCTTGATTGCTAAATTGTTTTAGTAATATAAAATATTTAATTATTAATTTGTGTCACACCCAAACAAATTTTTAAGGGAATGCTGACTGCTAATAAGTTTCTATATATGACACGTGTCTGAGGACCTGTGTCAGCGCCAGGCGGATATTTACGCTCTGAAACTGAACTTCTTCTCTACTATGTTTATTTAAAACATTGATTGCTTCTAATAAGACACAGATTATAATATCCGCTGCCTGCCAGTGTGTGTTTGTGTGCTGCTGCCGCTACATTGTGTATATGCAATTAACCTGCTATTAATTGTATCGTTATCATTTTAGTTGTTGTTACATATGGCCATGTAAATAGCCAGTGGTATTGGACTGTAGGCAACACAACTGTTAAGTTCGATATAGTTAGCTACCTGCAGCATGTGTCTAAGAGATTCTAACAGACAAATAATTGATACAATTTGCATTGCCACAGCAATCAAACTAAAGTGCTACGGTTGCCATTAATACACCAACTATTGTGATATAGTAGAGATATATGTCTAGATATAGCCACAGAACAGGAATTAATTTCATAACTTTCCTGATTGCTGGTGGATTAGATTGCTTAGGCAACCTTCTTCTCACCCAATGTTGCCTTGTCAATTCTTCTTAATTTAATGATATTTAAACTGCTAATGGGTTTTATTGAAAATTGTAACATCAAAAAATCTCTTTTGTACAATTTCACAGTCGCTCATGTTAATAGTCATATTGGATGTTTTATTATTCCAATAAATCAAGTTTTATTTAATGCTAAATGCTGAACAATTATAATAGCAAGACTACATGAATATGATTTATATCAGTTAATGCTCTCTATGATCAAACCCCTCTCAGGAAATTCGTATGCATCCAGAAATTGAGATAAAACACCATTTCACAGTCAACTAACCAAACTTGAAAGATTCCAATGTTTTATAAAGTGCTATTAATTAAATACCCTCATAGACGTGGTGGGGATAGTGTTTACCAATATACTGATAAACACTAGAGTGAATAAATTTGTAAGTATATGAACAATAAAATTTTCTGAATGAAGTAAAAAATGTGATCAAACAGCTCGATTGATTTTTGAACACAAAGCGATGCATCTTGGCACCCTAACGTCTGATTAACGTACAACCAGTTTAGCATCAGCGTCATAACTGCTTAATTTTGTTTTGTTACAAAACTTTTCTGTGTGAAAAGCGTATCGGATTCAATCAGCTAAAGTTTAGGTTATTATTGTTCTATGTTGAGGTGAAAATGATTTAAAACTGATTTTTTGCGGATTGGGGATCTATAAAACTAATATTTATCTGCCAAAACTGCAATAACGGTAAGATAACTCCAAACTTGAACAGTGTGAAGACTGGCAGTGCAGATAAATGTGCAGTTCTACGACTGCAGGCTCCCCATTTCGTACTACCTCCATCCGTAGCACTAATTCTACTATTCCTTCACATTGTGTTGGCATGCTGCAGCAACTATGTACAGCATGAAGGAGCCATAGGTGACAGTTCTAAAGATTTGAAATGACGGTTTGACAACATACTGGCAATAAAATGAAATGTTATACGTATAATATCAGATAAGATATTGTAGCTATCAGCGAACAGCATAACAGTGTAACAGGGAGTATCTGTTGAAAGTGATCAGACCAATTATACAGATGTTAGTTCACTTCACCTCAGAGACTCAGACCCACAGGGTCAAGTGCTTCTAAATGTCACTCACTCGATGCACATGGTGTTAGAGTACATGGTATAGCATGTTACATTATACGCATGAATTCCTGGACAAGTGAGTGTTGTCACTTTGAATTTTACCATGTAAATAACTACAGACTAGTATAATATAGTGTCAGGATGGTTCTCTATGGAGTAGGAAAATTAATATGTAACTTTTAACTATAATTAAATTTACACGCTTATACTATAATTAATATTATTAATTGACCATCAGTGTAGCATTAGTTATATTAAATCACTAACTAAATCTTAACTCCAAAATTAAAAAAGAATTGCAGCAAACATGTACTTTGCATTATGTAAGAGTAGGATAGAAACAATAAGTAGAGAATTAAAATTATTGCTAAAATGTTTGAGATTAACATAAAGTGTAACACGTAACAGATAGTTCTCTGGTAAGAACTGAACTGAAACAGAAAGAACTGTTAATTTTATCTAAACTTGGGCAATTTGCCAATCATGACTAAACCATGTTTACCGCCAACAGTTCATTGACATTAACACATAACTTTCTCAATTTTTCATCTGGACATAAATATATTTACAAAACACGAGTAAACAACCCTCCAGTCTAGACCATCCAACCATCCAGCTCTCGTTGCTTTTCTTTCAGCTATTGCTATTATGTTATCATTTATGGTGTGACAGAAGCTAAACGTTACATTGCTGCTAATCTAATGCAGAGCTTGCCAGACTGTTAGTAGCAAAACCAATATGTTGTATTCATGAATTATTAGCTAGCCCAGACAGATAGTGACACAGCGTCTCAGATCATTATCAGATGCATAAGAAAGTATAATGTGATGATGCTACAATCGTAACTATCACGGCATACATAATTTACGGTGTAAAAGTAGGAAGAGTACTATACACTACAGATCTGACCACCTACCAACATGAACAGAATATTCTATACCATCGTACTCAGGCATTTATATATTCTACTTAGCATAGCAGTATGTAATATGAGGCCATATCATGCTAACGCAGGTAAAAACGAACACGCTGCTCTATCAATGGTTATTTAGAAAGCTGGCTAAATTCGCTGAGACCATATCTAGGTAATGACCATGTCCACTATCCCGAAATGGTGTATAATAAAACAGCGTGTGCCACCATCACCTGGACTACTATGGACATTGTGATCTGGATTACAAAGGCCATGTGACCTGTACTATACAAGGGCCATTTTAAGCACTTCGTTCATTCACATAAAGTAATTGGGACTGAGGTTGGATACACCTGTTGAGATAAGCAAACTGGTTTTAATTATTTTCTATTTTATCTATTTTCACTATTACGAGCTAGTAATCATTTTTATCAAATTAGCAATATGTACAAATCAATTGCAATTGTA
>JAOQGN010070257.1:0-12373 GCA_027564295.1 Himantozoum antarcticum
ACTTGGGCATTTTGAAAAATCAACTTGGGCATTCAACTTGGGCATTGTCATTTCGACTTGGGCATTTTTTGACTCTAGCCAAAAAAAAATTCCGCGGCGCAGAGCTTTTTTTCTGAAAAATGCCCAAGTCAAATTCCCATCCCAGTACGCCCCTGATATATAGTATATACATATCTATATATATAGTATATACAATATAGTACAATAATGTCAAATAAAAACTTGTTTTAGCAATACAACCATCCTATATTCGGTAGACATTTTATGCACTTGCCAGCAACCAGCGATCCAACACTTTCACTTCAAACACCTAATATCAAGAGGCTGCTGCGTGCTGGCCAACATGAAAAATCCAACCATAATATTTATATTCATAATAACATTACAAATTATTTATAACCAAACAAGGGATATTTACCATGACGATTTCTTTAATTTGAGAATCTACTTGGATTGAGAGAAGAGAGTAGCTGGATGGATTTCTCACAATAGCTGGTTAGTAGCAATATTAGTAGCAACTGCAATGATTTAAATTTTTTCGACGTTTATATATAATACACTATTTGACCTTTGAACCAATTAGTCACTGATTGGATGCTTGGCAATAGATTTCTTTCCAAAACCAATCTGATTGGCTTTGAAAGTGTATGATATATGGAAAAAGAACTTAATTAACCGTAGCACTGTGACCAGCGCTAGCTTTTACAGTTAATTATGTTTTACCTTCTGGTTTATGCTATTTGAATTATTGTTTGATGGAATATAAGCTGCAAAGCTGTTTTGTACGGGTTTGGAAAGCTGCTGCATTGTTTGCTTTCACTATTCAATGAACAGATAAAGCCCCAGCTACATCAGGGTCCATTGTTGTGGGATGCCACTGTCGGTGCTATTACAACTGTGTCAGCTTCCGAGAGATTAATGAGATGGTATAGCATCGTTGTACATTTGTTATCTTTACATTGTTGACTGCTGTACACACGCCATGGGTGAGTCCATGACATCAACCATAGAAATGGATGAGTTATAATCATGGTATATTTGAATACATATTTAGCAACTAATAGTTATAATTATACCATAATATAATATAATTTATAGTAATAATTATGTTACTTATATTTGCTATTCTGTATTAGCTATCCATTCCATCCAGCGCTGTCAGGGTGGCAAAGTTGGCATCGACTTCCCCGACTTGACCTTGTAATTAAAGCTTCTAACCCACATTCCCTGCGTATTCAATGCACGTAAAACCAACCCATACTGATTTTCTAGCGCTTCGAACAAATTGCCACAGTCCTCAAAAATAAGGTTGGCATAGACAAAATGGAGCACTGTATTGGAACACTGGAACACTTTTATGCTGTACTTTTATAGTATAGTATATTAATGATATTTCAATGATAGAGGTTGCTATAGCCTGGGCCCATGCCACACTGGGAGTAATGCTCTATTGATCTTGGTTGGGTTGGTGGTGGTCACCCCACACCACGATCGCCGACCGGGGGCATAACTCCCAATGCTTGGTAAGCCAGGCTAAGGTTGCTGCCATCACTTATACTATATAACTATACAGTATGGACAACTACCCTTGTTATGGGTTTGTAATGCGAATAGAAATCATGATAATAATTATATCAATAGAATTGTATCATATATGAACATCATAGTTTGGTAAATTTTCTTTGATAACTAGGCTTCAGATGAAATAGATAGAGATACACATAATATATAAATCAAAATATCTGAGATTTTCCCACAGATGCAATTCTAGCAGGTCCAGCTTTAAAAATAATCACCACTGTAAGATGCAAGTCGGTGCTATGAATTTGTGACAATACAATAAGTCACTTTAAAAAAATACGACTGGTCAAGCCCATTTTGGAATACTGATCGACAATATGGGACCCAACCCTCTAGAAAGACATAAATAATCTCATTTAGGTGCAATAGTGACTATTTTCAGCTTAGCTGGGTTCTAGGTTGTGGATTGGGGTTTTGAGTTTGGGGCGTGAACACACGTTTTGTGGAGAAGACAACTTCTCGAATTACACTATTTTCCTAGATCACGGGCTATCTCAAAAATAGCCAGTCCTGCACCTGCCTCAATAATATGGAGGTGATACAGCATAGAGGAGCACGCTATACAAAAAATAACTTTGAAACAGAACCAGGTGTGTTACCAGGATCCTATCCGAGATCCAATGGGAACATCCGCTTGGTAGACTTCAATGGCTTCAATCACTTCAGATCTGCTGACTGACCCACCAGAGGCTGCGCCAAGATATATCAGACTGGGTGCTAGAATAGTGCTGTGATTACTAGTGGGTGCTAGAACAGTGCAGTGTGTACAGTGCTGTGTGATTACTTCATACCCTGAACAATCAGCGAGTGGAACAAACTCAGCGACAGCATCACAGAAGCTCTGTCAGTGGAGATGATCTGTAAACTGCTCGAGATCAGTCATCCGTCTAACTTCCCACAAATACTGCACAACCAGAAGATAAATAAATTTGGGGATAGCAACACCACTTAATACATTTACACTTCATGAAACCCTGCACTTCATCACAAGAATACTGACATTATAGCATTTTGCTTCCCACAAGTATAATATATGTGAAATGTATAAATGCAAATAATTATGTTTGTGCTTTGAAATTTGTATTAGGAATTTAGAAATTGTATTTGAAATTTAGCCTGACTTGAAAGATTTAGTTTGCTCCAAAACGGGAAAACGAGTTAGGAGTTATCCTGTGTCGCTCAGCTCCACTTCGCAGTGGTGGATAGCTCCTAAAGTGCTTGTCAATTTTTTGAGCAAAACCAAGCATATCAAGAAAGCAGGCTAACTTGATTTGCTATGAATACTCGTATAATAAAACAAATTTGCATATTTACTATCACTTTTTATGAACAATAATTTTACACATAAAGGAGCAACTCTTGCATATTTACTATTCCTTTTTATACATGAGTTGTTCCTTTACGTGTAAAATTATTGTTTATGTGCTTGGTAAGAGCAGTTAAAATATCCCAAGGCCTTTTATATACACTGAAAATATCCAAAGATCTTATATATACACACACATATATATATATGTGTATAAATACCTCTATGAGCATATCAGGAGTTTTGGGCTTGAATGCAGCGGGTAGTTGCAATGCACGCGCCCTGCATGCTGCATGACGCGGATGGAGTCTGGGGCAGTTTGTCATGAGAGGTTTAGTATTTGGGCTGTTATAGCAAGACCATTATATAACAGTGCAAATATTCCTTGTGCCAGCTATTTTCCTTTTACTATAAGGATCATAATATTCCTTTTGCTATAGCATCAATGTTTTCCATTTGGTTTGGAGTTATAATAGTAATGCCTGCTATCAGTGCCGTGTATCTAGAACTATAAAATAATAAACAGCACGCAGACAAATTGACTAGCTATGCATCTATATCTACATGCTTTTACCACTTTGCCAATGTAGGCATTAAACTTTAGCACCAGCACAACAAGCATAAGATGATAGCTTAAAATACTACCAATACAGCATATTATATAGCACATACATGACTATTTATCATAGCAGCATTGGCATTAGATGTTCACTCAAATTAAATAAAATATCAAACCATTGGGGGCCTGTTATATCAAATCTAGAAACCAGTAAATTCCACTCGGGTATTGAACACTTTCACCTAGGAATAAAATTTCCATTTACGCATATATAGCCTGTAACTGTGGTTGGACTAAATGCTATTTTTTTTTATTCATAAGATGTTTCTCAACAGCCTAGCAGATGCAAAAAATATTTAGCTTGTTCAAATAATTGTTCAACAAATGAATTTATGCTCCATTTTATTAGCATTGTAGGCAAATTGTTGATTCTCGTATGTGATATTTGATCTGAGATACCTAGAAGCTCTCGAGTATCTTGATTACTGCTGATGTTAGCACAACATGTTGATACCTAAGCACTGTGTGACCTTTGCTGTTAGTTCAGATGCGACTTTCGCTGCTAGTTCCGAGATTGATATAATAATTATATATAATCTAGCTATATTAACATAATGAAGTACTAGCTGAACTTGTCGGGACTGTTTCTCAAGAAGTAGTAGTATTTGTAGTAACTATGTTGATGGTCTATCATGGATTGTTAAAAAAGTGAAAAAAGCTCGTTGGAATGAGGGTATGGTTTGCTCCAGTCTCAGTGTGCACCATAGATTTAATATATATGTGATTATAATACGTCAATGGTGTCTATGGTGTCAATGGTGTCAATGGTGTCAATGGTGTCTATGGTGTGGACTGATTTCAGGTGAGTAAAGCAAGTCAGTTAAGACAACTTATTTTGAGGAATGTGCTACTCCAATAAATTATGTAGTCTTAACTGACTTGCTTTACTCACCTGAAATCTGTACACACCATAGACACCATAGACACCATAGACACCATAGACACCATAGACACCATAGACACCATAGACACCATAGACACCATAGACGTATTATAATCACCTATATATTAAATCTATGGTGCACACTGAGACTGGAGCAAACCATACCCTCATTTCAACGAGATTTTTTCACTTTTTTCACTTATTTTGAGAAATGTGCTAATCCAATAAATTATGTAATCTTTATCATCTTTACAAATAATAGAAAAAGAACTTTCACAATCAGCTGATGACAAGGTCAGCTGATGACAAGTTTCAATTGGAGTAGTCAAATTTCAGTAAGCAAAATGCCAGTTGCAAGTCATTTACTGACTCATCCTGATCAAAGCCGCTGGACAGAGTATTGGGTACAGTGTAACAGTCACAGATTAGGGATGCCGACTTCACTCTCTAAGAGGGTTCTGTAGATAAGGCTAAATAATTGGCATAACATTGAATCAGTCAATTTGTGGCTGGAATTCAACGGAAAATTGCAATTGAAATATTTATGATGTAACAATATGTAGTACAAAATATACGCTTGATACAATAATGCAGTCAATCGAATACCCATTGAAGAGAAGTGATTTTCTATTGGTGATAGAATAACAAAATCGTGGAAATTGCAACACGAAATATTACAAAAATTATACTCCCGACTAGAATGTCATATTCTGATACTGAAATAAGATGAGTTTATAATAACTATATAGCCAAGTTTGGGAAATCAAAAACCCATATTCACAAACCAGCTATTGGCTACTGAGGTGGAAGACGTCCACCATGTAGGTGTTAGCAATAAAGTGGTTGCCATTTCAGTATTACCCATGCTAGTCCCCTAAACGACATCGACACATTCTATCAAGATAAGGCATAGACTCAATAGGTATGGGATCACCTTCATTTGTCCTTGTTAACTCATGACCCCACAATGTTGTCAGGTAGGGTTTTGTTCAGGCTCCTGATTTTCTAGTGCTTGTAGCTTCAACTGTATTTGTGCAATGTCACTGAGTGCCTGTTGTATTTGTTCAAGCAGATCCTCACCCGTCTTCACTACCTGCTCCAGGCTTCTAGCAGCTTGATCATTTTCTCCCTCTAATCGCTGTAGAGCGGTCATCTAAAGAGTACAGTGTTGAACCATTAAATAATATATATGTCATGAATATCAGTTCGGTTTCATCCTACACCAGTTCGGTTTCACCCTACACCAGTTCAACCGGATTCTCTCTGTTGAGGGGTGAAAATATCCATATTATTGTTGTACCTATAATCTATATATAATAACGGTTTTATTTTGTCACCACAGCAATTATCAGATATTAATAATTTGAACATTTATAATATTCTTGTAATTGTCAGTACAAATTTATAGTACTCAAACATTCACATGGCATCATCATAAAGTGCACAACCCTAATGCGCCTGCCAAGGAAAGGCTATGTACAGAAATAAATAATTATAAATATAATTAGTAAAGTGGGAGTTGTACCCCTGTTATTAGTCTGTCAATGAGAAAACAACTCCTGATCTAGCATAACAATTCCCACCGTGACTGTGACTATTATTTCAAAATCCAAGCAACTGATGTTTTGGGAGCAGCGAATCATAATTACAACTTCTACGAAAATAATTGTTTATAACGACTGAGCTAGGTACTTGCACTGCCGCGACTGCTACATCTAGATTGTATAATTATTTACCTGTAGATCCATAGAGGCTTCCTCGTTAGGTAGATGATCAATGAGATAGTCAATGTCTTTTGCAGTTCTGGCTATCAACTGAGCAAACAACAAGGCAAAATCTGTAAATACAAAACGTTAATGAACAAACAGAAATTGCCAAACAAAATGTTAATTTGGTATTGTGGGGCAATACACTTTATATAAATGCAACAGGTGATATCTGCAATATTTTAGATGTATACTGAGTGCTGTGAAGTATAATGGAAACAAACTTCTCATGAACTGTGTGTGTAGTAAATATGGATGGCAATAATTCCAGTAAGAGCAATGAAAATTTTATTCTTTGTTGAGCACCGGATGAATAATGAATAGAGTTACCGGGATGCTGAATGGCGTTGTTGGAGTACTGAGTAGAGTTATTGCAGTGCTGTATAGAGTTATTGGAGTGCTGTATAGAGTAATTGGAGTGCTGTATAGAGTTATTGGTGTGCTGAATAGATTTATTAGAGTTCTGAGTCGAGTTACAGAGCTAGTGGCTGTGGGTGTGATAGCTACCTTCAGCGGGTTGTACCGGTGGAGATGCAGATACTTTCTCGAATCCAGGAAACTGGGTAGGTGTTGCTGTTTGCTGCAGACAGCCGATGCTGTTAGTAAAGTGCTCAGCCATCTAAAATCATTTGGGATAAGAATTTGTTGTTCATGTGCTCATTGGTCAAAGTCAGCTGCCTAAACATCATCGTCGTCAGCTTTCATCCATTCACAGAGCTGACGACACTCTCCAAAGCCTCCAAGGTAGATGTCATAGCGTTTTCAGTGATTGATGGTGGAGATGAGTCAGGTGAGCACTGGCGTGTTGAAGTTGACGGAGGAGTCGGACGAGCCCAGCACTCTGGGGTAAAATCCGTCCGTTGCGGAGAAGGTTACTGTACTAGGAGCCACCACAAAGCGACTACTGAAACTTCTGGAGGGACCGGACGATGTGCCTATAAAACTCGAGGATAGGTTCCTCACTCTGGAAGAACTCAAAATCAGAGATAATCTGGAGTGGGGATATTTTTTTTCCTATCATTATAATTATCATTATTATTGTCATTATTTTTATTACACAATACTTGTAAATCAGTTTTTCCGCAATTTTTTTTGTATTATTTATGTATCCAGTTTTTATCTATTTTTATTTTAAAAAAAATATATGAGGATTAGCGTTTCTTACAACAAAAAAACAAAAAAATGTTCGGATATATATCTCTCTGATGGAAAAGACAAAACTATACTCTATGAGGATCCTATCGGGAAACAATATGGAGTTATCCCTTCTGCGTCCGGAAGAGCGTATATGTAGACTAGGCGGCTGGTGTTATAATAATATTTATGAACGGTTTTTGAACTGTACCATCTGCGGATGCCATACATCCTATGACAGTGTCATAAATGTATAGTCTGTATACTAGATAGCTTGCTGTGCCTTTTGCCCTTATGGCTGCAAGCTATCCACTCTGGAATCAATGGTTATAACCAGTTTTCTAAGATAATTGCCACGCTCTCCTGTAGCTGTTATGACATTGAATTATAATCCCTTCAGTTCTGTGATATTACCTGAATAGTGAACACGATATTCTTGTACTCTCTATCACTTAACTCTTGCAATATTAACCTATATTATATTGCCATCTTCTGCTATTGCTGTGATCTGTACTCCAGGGGCAATAAACACTTACTATACCTGTGTTGGCCCCGCCAATATCCTATTATTCTCGGTGTGCTGTCTTGTCCACTATAACAACAAGTGCAAGTGACAACTGGAATTGGAAGTGCACCTTCTACACCTCAATATTGCAAAAGAAAGGAATTGTGGCATTCATTGCCAGATCAGTCTTAGAACTCGTATCAACAATGACGAAGGATGCTCGGAAATGAGGAACCCAGTTGTGATGACAAATAGCTATCAGGCGAAATGGAAGGCAAATTCCATCAGACATCACTTGACTACGAGACAACAGACATGGTTTCCGCTCGTCTTAAGAAGCAAGCATCCATTTTGGTTGCCCTGGCTAACGCTAACAACGAACTTCGTCATCTGACGATTGAAAGAGACAAGAAGGAACTAATAATGGCTCTGGTGGTGTGTCAAAAACATTATATTAGGAAATGTTAAAGTGACACCCAACCAAATTGATAGCTTACGTCGTCACAAAACAGACATAACCCGTCTTGTGCTAAAGAAAACATCCCTCAGAGAATGGAAGAGAATCTTGCAAAAAGGGGGATTCCTACCAGTAGTGCTAAAACCTCTTATCGGTCTTTTCGCACCTTTGCTCGTAAAACCATTAATTAATGATGTTGCTGTGGGTGATTTTATAAAATGAAAAACATAATAAAAATAGGATGGCTAAAGATAGAGCATCACGTTTTCCATTTCACTGCAAGGTTATAACCGTAGGAAAATAAACCTCGGTTTACGGTTAAACCGCAAGGGGGGGCCAACTTCCATAACACAATTATATTTTTGCAGGTTAGCACAACATCCACAAATCAAGAGCAGGCAACCTCTATATAATTGTAGATGTACAATTGTGGCTACCAAATGAAGAATCGGCCAATAATCAACCCAACTACAATCAGATTTGATCATTATTGTTTGTCTGGTAACAAAATTTAGCAAATATGCTATAAAATGCATGATCTATCGGTATAACCATTTTGTCTTATAATTAGATTATTATGCAGTCATATTCCGGGCCTGTATGTTTTACTTGAATGGTGACTTGAATGAACTTGTACACTTCATAATTAATTATTATTATTTATGCTAGAAAAGATGTGACAAACATCAATGTCCACGTGAATACAAAGTACAGTATTTGTGAAGTAACAATAGATTCAAAAAGCATCTCCAAATAATATAATTTCTCTGGACTTGGATATAAACTAAACATCAAAATTAGTACTTCAATAGAATGTGAATTGCTGTCAACTTGATAATAAATTTATAAATTATGATTAGTTGTTGAGAATAATCATAATAAAATATCATTCACTGCAAAACATCAGGCGAGGATCGGGCAAATCTTGAAGAATGAGTGAGAATCATGAATAGCAATTACTTGTAGTTGTGAATTTCATTCAATGATTCAAGTCGCCAAGTGTACTTTCAGAATAAATAGTAAACAGGACAGGAGTGGGTGTTTGGCATAGTTTATTTGGTGGATTTATCATAAAAATTTGGCATTACAAATTTCTTCCATGCTTGGAAGTTTGTAAAGGAAGTTAATATACGCATGCTCAGTTAGGTCACATGTCCGGCGTTTGTCCTCCGTGTGCTAAATAATAAGGAGTTATCTTCCTTATTATGATAATAAGGAAGATAACTCCTCGGTTTTCTGTACTACTTTTAATAAAACCTTCACATGCGGTTTTCAGCAGTTGGCCTATTACTCCGGTTATGCAAACGGAAATAAAAGATCTTATCATTTTTTAGGTTTAACCGTAAAACCGTGATGCTCTAGGTACACCTCCACTAGTGCTGAAAGGATACGGCATTTTGTACGATGCGGCACGGTGTAATTTTTTGACTAAGCCTATGCAATATTTACACCGTGATTTTCAACAATTAGCCAATCGTTATTATAATTTTGTTATTAGTCTGGTTTGATTATAGAGGCAAGAAATTAAAGTGGGACATTGATGCTACAGGGACTGATAACAAACAAACTTGGTGGCTTAGTGGTCTAAGCTTGCAGCTATGACGCAACTTATCTGCAAGGACATGGGTTCGAGTCCCACCGTTGACTGGGAGGTTGTCGTCCCGTAGATTTCCTCCTTGCCCATATCGAAACCCCTACACCAACATCTGCGCCTTGGACTTCCCTCGATTAGCTCTGCTATTGGATAGCCACACAAATAACATCGCTAGGGCAGCGAACAACAAAAACAAAAGACAAACAAACAAAATATATTTAGCAAAATTGGGAGTTATTGCCTCTCAATATATGAGATATATATCACACTAATATCACACTCTGAAGTACACCCTCGACTCGCTCAAATCAGGTGGATTGCAGGACCAAACATAACACCCTGAGGCACACCACCACTCACTCATCTCATGTGTTGCTGGACCTAACATCACACCCTGAGGTACACCATCACTAACTCACCTCTTGTGGATTGCTGTCTAGATTAGCTGCATTGCTTTGTTGCTGATGTTTACCAGCCTGTTGCACACGTAACATCTGCATCCTAACTATCTCTATCTTAGTGCGGGCGTCCTCTAACATCTGATGTGCCTCTATTAACAATTTCTTGTCTCTAGTCTGAGTGTACATGGATATCATATTTTCTGCACCTTGTTTTACCTGCAAAGTGTATTACTTGATTACGATGACATAATTATAGCTCATCATTATTATACCATATACCTAGCATACACTATGAAGACATACATCTATGAAGGCCCGATAGCAGGCAACATTCACCAAGCTTTATCTCCGACATATTTCGTACCGTTTCCGGCAGCATAGCTAACAACTATATACATTTCTAACTTGATATTTAGCAAAATGTCAGTAGCTTTTTCATCGAGCAACTTCACCTAACACAAGGCACCTTATACAAGTCCGTCCAGCCAATCACCAAACTATATCCAGTACAAAACTGTTGTACATTAAAACGAACTGGATTGTTAATCATAGTATTTTCTAATTAATGTTAATTTTCATAAGATCTAAGTGGCAGCAGACTCTTGCCGCTCTGGCCTTGCAGCAATGACGCAAGTTAACTACAAAGACGTGGGTTCGAGTCTCACTTGCGACCTGTAGGTTTTTTGTCTCATAGAAGGTTTTTCCCTCATTGCCAATCAAACTAACAATAATACCACGCAATGAGCAGTGGGTTGCTCATGAATAGTTTTGCTGGTGCCATAATTGGATTACCACTTAAAACAATAGCCTGGTGAGAACATTATTATTGATTGAAACACAGAGCACAGCGATGAGGTTAGCAGGTGACCAGATAGTCACAAACATACATAGTACTTATAAGCAGAACCACAGATTCCCTACTCATGAGATCTACTAGCTACTAACCTAACCTACTGTCTGCTGAGACTCCTACTATTGTACACTAGGGCTAGGCCTACTCACTACTCCCCACTCACTACCCCCTACTCACCACTCACTCACTGTTACTCCCTCACAGTTACTCACTCACAGTTACTCACTCACAGTTACTCACTCACAGTTACTCACTACTCCTACCTTCATCTCAATGTCTAGCTGTTTCTGTAGGGAGATGAGTCTCTGGGCTACAGGATTCTCTGGCTGTGAATCATCTACCATGTCTGGGGTGTGACTACTCAAGTCCTCGGCAGACATGCTGCCGTTGTGTGTGTCTATGAATACAATGCTGTCTCTCTTGTCAGCCAGCAGTATATGATTGTTGAGCTCATGTAACTCCTGTCAAAGCAAAGTGACAAATCCATGGCCTAATGGTGGTGGCTTGCCTCTGACGGATACCAGGACTTCAAGAACTAGAAACCCATTCTATACCCATTCTATACCCATTCTACCATCTATACCCATTCTACACCCATTCTATAGAATAGAGGTGGGAGCTCTGACCTTCAGCTCCTCCCCGAGAACAAAGCGGGTGCTGTAATAATCTCTTGCTCATGAGACACACTAATGGACTAACATTTTAACAGAATAGTATTTTAACACTGTAGTACTGAATGAAGAGTAAAAGTGGCAAAATGTAGCACGAAATCCGAAACGATTGCAAAACGAATTTCGTTTTAATCGAATCCAGAATGAGCAATCTTTCTGGATTCATCCACATTCAACATGTTGAAGTTTGACCTGGCGATTAGGACGGTTGATTGCTGGCTATTGGTTAGCAAATAATTTATGCGTAATCAGGCGGCATTATTGCTCACGTGTACCAACCAAAGATGAAGAATGTTTTTGTTTATACTTCTATTTTAGGTAGGATCTTTATATCCAATGTGATGTTTTTTCACAAGATTTTTATTTGGGCAGTATTAGTTTAGTAATCTGTTGTTATTTAATAGTAATAATTATTTTTATTATAATTAGCATATAATATGCTAATTATAATAATTACTAGTTACCCTACTGGAAGAAAATATTGGCGGACTTAAGTTTGGCGACCTAGTGCCGGGTCCTAGGTTTCGCGGACTTTATTTTTGGCGACAGATCTTGGACGCCGAATTTGGCGACACCCTCATATTTCATAGATCTAAGCTGATT
>JAOQGN010070368.1:0-12373 GCA_027564295.1 Himantozoum antarcticum
AGCTATTTATACAAAATTGTTGGTTTAGAGCCAAAAATATATGATATTTATGCAAAATCATTTAGCATTTCTTAGGCGTAGGAACAGACAAACAATGTGTACTCACAGCATACATACATTACATGTAAGTATTTTATATACAGCAAAGAAGCCGACATAGAAACTAGATGTACCAAATAAAGCTAGGTCAGATCTATTATGAGTGCGCATATTAGGTTTGTAAATCTAATTAGGTCAAGCCAGAGGCATGCTTGCCAATAGGCTATTGGCGAATTAGTTCAAGTACTTGCTTTTTTGCTGTACTCAATAATAATTTAGCAACGTCACGCGCAGGGTAATCAATGACTGGCAATCACAAATGTTATTACCTGCACCAGTCGTGACTTTGCTCAATTATTTTTTAGTACACCTTTGTTTGTCTGTTTCTACGCCTATGAAATGGTGAGTGTTTTCGCAGAAATATCATATATTTTTGGCTTTAAACCAACAATTTTGTATAAATAGCTGTAAGCAAACAAAGGTAAAGCAATTTCATTCCAATATTATAATGCATTGGGAGTTAATATGTAAGATGCAACGAGTTTATGCTAGAATTTCCTACTCGCAAAAAGATGTCTGTGGATCCTTCGGGGGCGGCTTTCAGTTACACGAGGCCATAACTCCTAATTGTAGCGTTCACAAAATTTGAACTAAGCCCATACCAGTGGTGTCTGACCTATGGCCCGCGGGTCAAATTAGGCCCCCTTTAATTTTTGCTGTGGCCCACTTGTTCTGCTGTATTTGAAAAAAAAATTATTTTTAAATATATTTATTTATTAACTATGTTCCAAACATGTTCTCATGATACATTTCATTACCTGAAAGCCCTCTTCACCTCACATTGACATTAGTTACAGACATAAATTCCAAGCAAATACCACATTATTATTATACCAATAATTAAACAATAAAATGCACGGCAAAATCACTTTCATTTGACTACTGTTGGGAAAACCTTTCTGAGATTATCCACATTGCCAGCGGACCACACCAAATCGTTTCAAAAATGATGTTAGCAATATGGAATAACTCCGAATATCAATGACAATACAGGTGAACTGAGGCTTGGCTAAACAGGCCTTGACATTTTACGCATGGCCTGTGGACCTCTCAAAGCAAAAATGTAAAATTTATCTGCAATCCCAGGTTTTCAATATTGTTGAGAGTTGTCTGCCCATTATTGTGATCAGACAACTCTCATTATTTGAGGCCTGGGAGTCCAGATTATGATAATGTATTTTGCTCCACAATTGCAGTAGAAATAATTACAGCGTGTTGCAAAAAAAATTGTTGGTGGCCCACCTCATAGTCTGCTGATCCTTATATGGCCCTCTCTCCCTCCAAAAGGGTTGGGCATCCCTGGCCTAGATTCAAGGTTAACAAAACAGCACATTTGACAAGACAGCATTTAGTAACACCAAGAAACATGCTCTAGCAATTAAGGCATGTTACATCTAGGGATGGATAGTACTCAGTATTTGGTCAAATAATTGCTTTGTAGGTTTTGATTTTCACATCGGGATTCAAACATTGGCATCAAAAGTCATGCGGGACAAAGCTGTCTTTGAACAAGTGCCTTGAACACCCGCATAGGCTAATCCTTAATAGAGTATTAGTAGTAACTAGTAGTACTCTAACAACCAGGATTAGTCTATGCGGATTATCTAATGTTATTTATTTGTCGGATTGGTGAGAACGGTGAAAAGCTGAGAACCTCAAGAAAGAAGTTGTGTCAACACTCAAAGCCATGTCTTGCGTCATTGCTGCGACAAAATTAATATCAGACAGCGCTCGAAATAATAAATCTGAAATCTCATTTATGCAGTAGCAGCCTACAAGAAGACACATTGCAGCTGAGGAACAGATTACACCACACACTGTTCTGTGCGGTTTTGTCACTTAATCCTATCCATTTCTATTTATAGATGATAATTACACTCAAGTATTTAGAAAGAAAGACAGAATGTTTCTTTTTCCTCTTCTACATGTAATAAAAGCATACAAGCTCCCAGGGACGTATATGATGGATCCGGTGTAACTTTATCTTCTAGAGAAATTCTTTGGCTAGAAAACAACACTTTTATTATCTTAATTAGAACTTTCTCCATGAAAAAGATGCAACCACTAGAATACATTTTTACAGTGTTTTTGACGCGTTCAAATGGGATATTTTTTGATATCCCTCAACACTAACACTATAAGATGTAGGGTGTAAAATTGAAAATTTAGGATGGCAAATTCTGAAAATGTAGCGTGTAAAACATTCTTGTTATATTATAAGCATCTGTAAGCTCCCTAGTTAAACTGCCACCACATTATTCTACAGATGTGGGGTTGGAACAAAAACCAAACTCATTGTGAAGTCAATCGTCCAGCATAGTCAAGGTTTGTCTGCTTCTGTTGGTATGGGCGGCGGGTCCTGTACCCAGCGATCAGTAAGGTTGTTGGGCTAATAGTTACCTCAATTCTGGCTCTTTCAATTTCTTCTGCCTTTTCCTTCCAAATCTCGGGGTCCTCTGCTTTTAGTTTCTCTAAAGCTTTGTATGCATTTTTTCGTCTATCAGCTTTCAGGTGTCTGTGATAGCTGAAATAGAAGAATATTCTAACAGCATACTTTCTCGGGGTTGTCAATGCTAAATAATTTCGAGCCCAATTCCCAAACTCAACACCTAACCAAGAACTTGAGACGAAACGATATTGAGACAGGACAGGTGAATACCTCTCCTAGCAGGTACAACATATTATATTAGTACATGTTGTAGAACATGTACTATATATACACAGGTGTAGTGATGAGGTGTAGTGATGAGGTGTAGTGATGAGGTGTAGTGATGAGGTGTAGTGATGAGGTGTAGTGATGAGGTGTAGTGTTGAGGTGTACTGATGAGGTGGGCCAATTAGCTGATACAGTGAAGGGCAGCCAGGTTTCATATGAATCCTATTATTATATATATTATATTAAGATAATACTATTTGCATAATCACTTCAATATTTAGTAGCAGCGACGCAGTCAGAAGGTAAGAGACATTCTGCCCATCTTAGTAACATCTTTGCATATAAACCAACTCTACCTTTAGGGTGATAAATCTCTGTTCAGTTACTTTTGAAATAATGTTACAAATTAATAATGTGTTATATTTTTTTTTAGTTTCCTCTTGCATGTTTTAATACTGTAGGCAAGCGACTGATAACTAAAACTCATAATAAAGTTGTGAAGAGAAATTTTTTTAAACTGAACCAATGATGGCCAAACTTTGGATTGCAGTTGCACACATCTATGCATGACCGCCCCCTCCCGTCTAGCTCCACTACATCAGCCTTTGTTGGCATACCTTCCATTCACCAGCAGTTTCAATACTGTTTATAACATTCCCAGATGCTGTGGTCTAAGTCTTACCTTTTACTCTTGATTTTGCCTTGTCGTTTATTTTTAGCTGCCATATCTGACACCATCATCCTGTGCTTGCGTCGCAGTGCTAGCTCCTCCTTCGCCTGATCTATGTCCATAGCTCTGTCAAATATATAAAGTGGCCAATGCATACTAATCAATTTAATTTACCCAAAATGTTAGAGATATCAATCAGTAAGATTTGACAGACTTGCCAGGAGTTGTAATACCTTGTGTTCACGTTACCAATGTTAGAGCAACTCCTATTAAGTGCACAAGATGGTAGATTTTCCAATTAATTTAGATAAAATAAGGATTGTTATTTCTAAAACACTTTAGTAGTCGCACAATCGAGGAATTATTGTGGCCGAAGTTAAGGCCGCTATATTTGTCCTCTTGAGCACGGCCAAGTCATCATTATTGATGCTGGATATTTGGCTGAAAATATCCAACTCCTTTTGCTACCAAGTTATCCTAACTGCATTTGATATTAGATGTTACTGGTAAAAATGTTGACAACTTTTTTACATAAAAAAATATATCTCGCTTTCATGTTAAAACTATTATAGTGCAAAAAAGTCACAGTATATAAGCAGCATGGCCTTGGCACTATATATTTAGATTTTAGAACGCTAGATTCATGCAATGCAATATCGTTAACCGTTATTACATGTTGAAATATTTGGGATATATTTCCATAGGGATACAATTCTGTGATATGTTTTTATATTATTCTGAATTTCAGATCTTTGCGAATTTAGAGCAGACAACTCCAAATTGATTAGACATGTCTTACTTTAGATGTCAAAATAGCAATTAACCACTAGCAAGACCATCATAATACTAGTATCGCAACAAATCATAATGTTGTGATGTGCAGATTACACTTTTGCAATATTGACATTGCAGATTGAGAAATATCGTTAATATTGTTATATCATGCAACAATATGCGCTACAGGTCTACAGGTCCATAACAGGTCCATAACAGGTCTATCTTCCATAAGCTACGTATTCCTAAGCAGCAAACGTAATGTGCTGCTATGGTTAATGTTATGGCATTGACACACTAAAACCAAGGCAAACCTTTCTCGCTTTAGGCTGTCATGATTGGGAAGGTGGCTCGGTTTTGATATAACTATTACATGTATAACCAAAACACAATTTTGTCAAACAATGACGCTTAGTATGTAATGTAAGAACCTACATGTACTACTTCCAGGCGTTGGTTGCAAAAATAATTATTCATACAAATTGGACTTGGGGACCATCACAATGATGAGGTGTGGTGGGCAACTGGAAACTCAATCAACTTTGATGATAAATTCCCAAGGAATTAAAGGACTGAAAATTATATATAGTAATTCGAGGAAATTGGTTTAATCTGAAGGGTCCTGCTTCACCAAAATCCTGGTTGTAAACCAATATCATATTCATAATAAGCACGCTTTTCTACCGATATCAGTCAAGTCTCAATTTGTCTCGTATCGATTGGAGCATTCTGGACCCTGAAACAGCCTAACAATTAACACCCTCATTATGAATACGATGTTATATGTAGTTTAAAGTCAAAGATTTAAATGAAAGAGGACATTTAATTTAATAATCTACACAAGCCCTAGATTCATGGGGTCAGGTGATAGAAGATACCCATGAATGAGAGGGATACCCACTTCATAGCCCTCTCTTCTGCTTGAGTGAGCATAGGCTTAGCTGCTATCTCTGCTTGTTCAGCTACAAACTCAGGACCTTTCAGTAAAGCTTGGATCTCAAACTCCATTGCACTACGGGGCTGTTGTGATGCCGCTTCCTTCCTACTACAAAGTGACAAAACGATATATAAAACCAAATAAGTTAACGCATTAGTGAAGTTGTGTTGCAAATGTTGCATGCTGGTGAAATATCCAATATCTTGTAATTTTATACAATCGGAAGGAAAAGGTTTGATGTAGCAAACAAAAACTCCACCAATCACCATTCGGCCTCCAAGCCTAGTCTTGGAGGCCGAATGGTTTACAAAGGTTGATTTACAAGGTATACGTCACAAAATGCACATCCTAGACGAAAATGTAAATCATGCAAAATACTAGCTATTTAACATATTATAGCAGAAAGGCAAATTGTGAACTTCTATCTAAGAAAAATTCCCTATAGTTGGACCAGTCACGCAATGATGTCTACACCAACACGGTAAAAGGTGAACGAGACTAGGGACGGCGTCTAGTGTTGATGCTGATAGTGATTTTCCTGCAGTGAGTGGTAAATGAGTGAAAACTAAATGGGTGTAAGTGCACATCCCTCTATTAGTTTTTGGAGTGGTTTTGACCCCCAACCTAAGCCCCAATAGATAAGGGGATTACGGGTTGAATTTTGGGAGTTTGGGGGTAAAAAAACACTCCAAAAACTGATTAACATATGTGACACTTACGCCACTAAAAGCATGGGGTAAAGAATCCCATCAATGAATTCTCATGGTTCAGATATTGTGGTATATGACATTTACGCACGCTGTTGGTATAGTAATGCGAGATCTCTCCAGAGGGAACTGCTGCTGTGGCACAACTCTGTTATCTTCTACAATGCTTTGCCATTTGTCTACCTCGGCTTTGGTTTCCATATATTTGACTGACCTTTCAGCCTAAACAATCACAAATGCCGATTAAATACACACATTCATAGGATTTATATCACACCAGGCATTAGATATTCCGACAGCAATCTCAGCTGGTTAACATATTGCCAAATGATCACATAATAGAACCACTAAATAGTAGTGTTACAGTGTAACCCAAAATTTGATCCGGATTAATCATGGACATATAAAGATTAATCTCAGTTAATATTCTAAATGTGTTTAGAACTCAGCATTGACAACCATGTTGCCTGAAAGTGAAAGCTACATTAATAGACTAACTAAATGTCCATTAAAACCCTGGAGGACATATTGTAGATGATAGGTATACTCTATGTGCAGTAAAAACATCAATCCTATAAAATATCCTCCCAAACTCTGGCAGTGAAAATCAAACACAATCACCTAAACATGTCAGATCCTCCCAAACCCTGGCAGTGACAATCAAACACAATCATCTAGACATGTCAGATCCCCCCAAACTCTGACAGTGACAATCAAACACAATCATCTAGACATGTCAGATCCTCCCAAACTCCCGCAGTGACAATCAAACACAATCATCTAGAGATGTCAGATCCTCCCAAACCCTGCCAGTGACAATCAAACACAACTATCTAGACATGTCAGATCCTCCCAAACTCTGTCAGTGACAATCAAACACAATCATCTATACATGTCAGATCCTCCCAAACTCCCGCAGTGACAATCAAACACAATCATCTAGAGATGTCAGATCCTCCAAAACCCTGCCAGTGACAATCAAACACAACTATCTAAACATGTCAGATCCTCCCAAACTCTGTCAGTGACAATCAAACACAATCATCTATACATGTCAGATCCTCCCAAACTCTGGCAGTGACAATCAAACACAATCATCTAGACATGTCAGATCCTCCCAAACTCTGACAGTGACAATCAAACACAATCATCTAGACATGTCAGATCCTCCCAAACTCTGACAGTGATAATCAAACACAACCATCTAGACATGTCAGATCCTCCCAAACTCTGACAGTGACAAACAAACACAATCATCTAGACATGTCATATCCTCCCAAACTCTGACAGTGATAATCAAACACAACCATTTAGACATGTCAGATCCTCCCAAACTCTGACAGTGACAAACAAACACAATCATCTAGACATGTCAGACCCTCCCAACTCTGGCAGTGACAATCAAACACAATCATCTAGACATGTCAGATCACATATCAAGCACAACCACCTAGACATGTCAGATCACATGAGATAAAGCATACATTTTGAAGTTATCCTTTCTTTGGAATAATAGCTAAAAGAGGGGAAAACTCCTGAAAATATATAGCACTTGTACATACTGTACCTAATATATAGCACTTGTACATCCTGCACCTACTATATAGCACCTGTACATCCTGCACCTAATATATATCAATTGTACATACTGTACCTAATATATAGCACTTGTACATCCTGCACCTAATATATAGCAATTGTACATCCTGTACCTAATATATAGCACTTGTACATCCTGTACCTAATATATAGCACTTGTACATCATGTACCTAATATATAGCACCTGTACATCATGTACCTAATATATAGCACTTGTACATCATGTACCTAATATATAGCACTTGTACATCATGTACCTAATACTATAAGCACCCGTACGTTGCTTGTTACCCAATAGTGTACATCGACATAACAGAGAATCAAGTTATTTCATTTCTATGTTTTTAAATGCTAGCTAATGGGATCTCCTAATTGACAAACTGAGCTACTGCATTTTTTAATTTACTTAATCTTCACACTGATCCGATCGCATTAATCAAGAAAATAACGTGATCAACACGACCTTATTGAATAGACAGTCCATTTGCCATGTAAAGTGCATAATTACACTCTTATCCCTAGCAGCTAAAAGCATACCTTGATAACGTGTATTTTCTCAACAGGTGCTGCCAATTTACGAGTGCCATCTTGCTGTTTAATATATTTCTTCACATCCAGATCAGTTGAGGAATCCAGAGACTTCAACAACTGCCCAAAGTGAACTTTCTTTGTAGCTGTCAGAGTGAAAATACATTTACAGGTAGATTAGGTAATCCTGTGAAATCCAGTTTACCTTTTCCAATCAATATCAAACAATTAGTGGAAACTTCAAATTCTTTCATTTCCATGGCAACAAATAATATAGTTAATATACGAACGCAAGTTTGAGCTCTCTTCATTAGCTCAATATTATTAGGAAATGGACATCATGCAGGTGACTCGGATTTGATTCCCATGTGTGCCGCTACATGTGTGTCGCTACACTTGTTGTAAATAAATCAAGCGACAAAGCACTAAGGGTATGCGCTGTGCTATCAATGTTCATTGTTAATGGGGCTCTGGGCAAGACTCTGAACCCGAAATTTGCCTGGGTGTGCCCTAGCCCTAGCCGTATATTGAGAGCGAATTGGGCACTATATATGCTGGCCTTGGCGTCGGCCACAATAATTTCTCATTCCCACTTGCGAGACAATGTATATATATATTGCTTTTTTATATTTAGTGATTCATTTTCAATATTCTTTATCCACCGAATTTCATAAAATGCAGGGTTTGAAAACATCATATATTTTCCTATTTTGACTTTATATCTTCGCATAAGTATTACCTCTGTTTAGGCCTGTGATGGGATCGATTTTTCATGATAAATTTTATCGAGATTATGTCGATTTTTCGATTATAATTCCCGATTTGGAAGGGCTTTTAGCTTTTTTATAGTCACACAGGCACTGGCACATCTGTTCGTATTAGTTGGGCTTTGTACTTGTGACCATGGCATCTGAAATTAAGCAAAAACCACACAAATAATCGAATCGCTAAAATCGAAAATCGATTTCTATAAGAATATCGACATTGCTAAAATCGGTCAAACAGAAAATCGTTTCAGGCCTACCTCTGTTATGATATTCTGATGTCCTGAGCGCAGACTCGTTCCTCTGTGAGATCGGCACCTTTTTACCATCTAAGCTTTGGATGGCTTTAAGTAACGTGGCATGCTTTGCTTCCTATAAATAAAACAAGGCTGAAATCGGTAACACCAACTGTCAGAGGATTTGTTGGTGGTGCGCCATATTGCATAGGCCAATTAGGCCTACTCAATGCATAGAAATTTTAGCTAGTCGTGTGAGGACAGTACCACGGCTATAACTGTGATAGATTAGAATTGTACCACTGTTATCATGACAATGTTGCAAAGATAAATAACCAGGTGTAAATAATTATGTGAGTAACAAATATTTGTGCTTCAGGGGAATAATATGGATAAGATAATCTGGTTTTGGCTTTGCTTTGTTGCTTTGGGGTAGTTGACTTTGTTTATGAACCAGATAGACGGGCTGTTACGATAGATAGTTCAAACAATAGTACGAACATTAGCAACCTCTTGAGACCAGTTTCCAGTCCTATTAGCTCAGTGAACTAGAATGAAATAATTGTGATGCCCAACCTGACACTCTTGTATTAGATTGCACTAGAGAAGACTTTCCATTGGAGCTGTGCTAACGTATCGAAATATCATCAATATAAATTTTTTGTTTTGCTAACATTGATATCGGTTTGCAATAAAATCGCTATCATGCAGATATTAAACAATATAGGCTTACAGACTTAGAAATGCAGGCTAATATCAGATGTTTCAAAATTCCATATTGCACCTTGTCCAGCAAATATACTTTCATAGCCTGTGAGATGACATTAATTCGAAAAGGACGTGCATATCGTATCGTCAATATTTACTGAATATGATATCAATATTGATAGCGGAGGCGTAATAGTAGTGCTCGCAGCAATGACGCAAGTCATTTGCAAAGACCTGGGTTCGAGTCTCACTGACTACCTGGAGGTTTTCGCCCCAAAGGCTTCCTCTTTAATTTATCGAGCATAATGCTAACATCTGAGCCGTCGTCTCCTAAATACTAGACCAGGTCTATCTGGAGATCACATAGAAAAATACCAAACATAAATTAAAAAAAATCTCACAATGGTCATAACTCATATCGCACAGCTCTCCGTTCTATTTACTATATACTGTTCTCGAGTTAACGGCGTAAATAAGCCAAAAGGTAAATAAGATACTAACACTTTTATCATCCATTGTGGTGTCAGATGTTAGTACTTCTGCTTGGGCAAATTCCACCTGAGGCTTCTTTTGCACTTTCTTCTTCTTGTCTTTCAAAATACCTTTTTTATGTGATGTGTCACCATTACCAGTTCCTTTCTTTAATCTCTTAACTTTGCCTTTAGGCAACCCATTGTTTTTATCTTTTGAGATTGAGCTAGTCACTGATTTTTTCTTGGGAGGCTTGGCTTGAGCATTTTTGTTGGTAACAGTTACAGAACTCTTATCAATACCAGCTTCTGAATTGTCAACTCTCCTTTTAGGTTTTGCTACTTTATTTCTCTTAGTGACTCCACCATTAGCAGACCCAGTCTTCGGCATCTTCTTCTTCACCTTCACGATTAAGTCTACTGCAATTGCTTGTTACCGTACAGCTACAATTATTTCAGGCTTTCAGTATATGAATTTATGATACTCGATCAGGCTTCAGTGTAGATGTTTGGAACGTATGAATGTTATAAACAGCAGCTGGTATCAATGTTTTGCTACAAAAATACATACTTCGTCTTATAAAACATGTACAATTGGACATTACAGTAAGCCCAAGTCGTAATAAACTATAATTTACAACATTCAGTCTCGACTAGTTCAAATCATGTGAATCATACATTTGGGAGTTGTGGCCTCGTGTAGGTGAAGGCTGAATGAACTAAAACTGAAATACAACTATCAAAAATGAAATTTTAAAACAATATTAATATATAGGCCTACTTAATACTATGGTCGATAAAGTAGGCCTAGTAGTCAGTAGTCATTTAGACTAGTCGCTCATCATTTACCATTATTGTTCTTTGTTGGCACTCAGAAAAACGGTCATCTCAAAGTTTTTGTCTGACAGAAATAATTCGGTATGAGAAAATAATTGAGTCGGCCAGAAATTAAGCTTTGGTTCTTACTAAAATATGCTACACTAATCGCAGGTAAATCTAACTGACTGTATAAATCGCATATAAACGTTGGACGCAAAGCTTTTCACATAGACTGACCGCAAAAAATATCGGATTCTAATGAGACTATTGTGTTGATACAAAGCGCCTTTATTGCAATCAGAAAGGTAGTAGCGATTCCGTTACTATACAGTAGTAAAAGTAGCATTTTAAGGGAATTGAAAAATAAAAGCAGCGTTTCAGTGCTATTCCCTAGTGAAAAAAAAAAACAAGCGACCACCACTTTCGCTGGTGGGAAAGCAGCGAATAGCACCAGCGAATAGCGGAATCAGGTCGCTATTTGCAACCCTGGGGTTTAGGCATGGTGGCACAACAAGTGAAGTGAAAAAGCTGGAGTGGTCAGAAATGTAAGATGGGCTAGGATTCATACAACAAAAGATCCCTCTTCCAAACTAAACTCACTTAATAGAACTTCTATCTTGCTTCAACATAACTGTTGTTTTATTTTCAATTATTGCACCACAGCATACACAATGGTTGAAGCCGTTCAAGTGACTAAAATCTAAAATAATATCACTATTATAACCATGCGTAGTGGAGTGTAGACTGATGATGTTTTACATACAATAGCAAAATGTGAGATGACTACATTTTAATCATTTTAATCGTACTAGTTGTCTTAAAGTTGAAGTAATTAATTGCTTGTGTACAACAGAAATTTGTTTGATTGATTTAATTGATATACACTTTATTTTACTGTTCAAAAATGTTTAAAAACAATCATATAAGAACATGTTGTACAATAAATGCAAAAATAAATTTAATAACATTAGGAAATACCAAACGAAAAATTGCAAAATTCATCCACCAAGTTTCTAAAATAAAGTGTTGTTTAATGCCTGGGTTCTGTGCTGTTTTATCAAACCATCATCAGCTCGTGAAGAATCACGGTGAGTAGAGTGTCTAGGTGGTACAAGACTGTACAGGGGATGACCATCAGGTGTATTCACTTTGGTGCAGTATGTTGTACTCATTTAATCATGTAGGGTAGGTAGGTTTGTAGCCAGCAGTCGTTCAGAGTTCTGCTCGAGATTGGGATATATAATTTTAGGCATCTTCTTTGAATGCTTTCCAGTTTGCCTATGTCATGTTTAGTTATTGAGGGGAACCATGCGGGGCATGCATATGTGAGTAAGGTTCGGATAATACCTGCATAGTAGTTGCATAATCCTTGAGTGTTGACGCCATGTCGTTTGAGTAGAAGTAG
>JAOQGN010070478.1:0-12371 GCA_027564295.1 Himantozoum antarcticum
TTTCAAAATATAATATGGACTATAAATACAAAAACTCAATGATTTTTACTTTTTGCACATTACAGCTATATACAGTGTGTTGCGTCGGTCTTGTGTAAAGTGCGTCCAAGGCAGCAGGCTTGGGTCCGTGCGTACTAAGCTTGACATGGGGAGCACAACTCCATATTTTAATTTTTTTTCATTCATCTTCTTTTGGCAACAAAATTAATTCAAATCCATCAGTTTTTTGGTGGCACAGCCACTTTAAGCAGTTTTAAGACCAGTATTTTTGTGATAGCACCTTTGGTGTGAAAGTTATTTAAGTTGGCACACTCCCCATTGTTGTTATTGAAAGTTTTTAGCTTACGAGCATTGCTCGGTCACTGGCTGATGTTGCCAAACTTAAATTCACAGTGTCAATGTTTATTCACCTTGTTAGCTTATTCTACTATAAACCCGACTGCTGTGTTGGCAATCGGAACTATTAAGTGTATGCAACTGACATCAGCCAACCGATAACCCACCTTCTGCTGTTGTTGCACAATCTGCTATTTCATCTCCATAAACTAATGCATGAAGCTTTTTAATGCGAAAATCAATTCGCAGATATAACTATGCTTTCAATCCAATTACTAGCACAATTTATATATACATATAGGCCTACTTGATTTATTGACATCATTATTATTATATTTAAAGAACATTAGATGAGGCCAACCCGAAAATATATACATGTATATACTTGCTGAAAGAAAAATGTATAATGCACATGTATTGAGATTTTCAAATAGACCAAAGTTATCTTCATATTACATGCAAAATTTGGGTTCAGATTTCAGAAGACCTGAAATTGTCAGATCTTTGGTTTGGATAGTAGCCTATAATTAGCTCTGCTATATTAGCTTTGCCATATTGAGTAGCAAAAAAACCATCGTGTTTCGTTGTAATTAGCCAGAGATAATTATAGTCTCTGTTATTTTCGAATGGACGGAATCTTGAATATTATTATTTTGGCATTATACAACAAGTTATTGTGATTTTAAAATTAAATAATAATTATTCTGATGTTGAATCTCATATTGCTTTCATTTAGAACAATGAGCATTGCTATTTATTATTACTGCAGCAAAGTAAATTGACTCCATAGTTACTTACACTGCCAACTGCAGCTGCCATGTATTACTTGCTGCAGGGCCACTTCTCAAATTCTATTTGGCATTTCAAACTGTCAGCCTTTGCAACTCTAAGCACTAGTATATATTAGGTTATAGTGGAATTTAATTCTTATTATGACAAATACTTTCAAATAAGCATGGGAATGTTAAATTTTTTTACTTTGCATTTGATTGATCTGTTGAAAGATAAATACTTTCAGTGTGCCAAAGTTGTGTGAAGGCAGTGCCAGCCAGTCTCATCGTGCCACAATTTAACTGAAACTTTGATTTCACCGATACACCACCTCTGCCATTGTAAGATGGTGTACCTATTTTGGTAGTGCACCATCTATTATTGCGCTGTAGCATATCCTTGGAAAATGAGTGAATTGCTGGTGATTAACACTGTCTGTTCCAAGATAACTTAACTCGTGGTTGGCATTGGCGCCGTTGTGATGTCAATGGACGAGATTTGATTTTCCGAGATTTTTTGGCCACAATACTGCGTTACTATATGTACATCATAACTGATAAACCTGCTACTTCTATAAGCACACCCTTATACTGTGTAGCACTCAGACAACAGAAACTGGTAATATTATGACTAAGGCTACAGATATTATTACTCTAAATTTGTAGCTGTCAAAACCACAATTTGTGCAAAACCACATCCTGAGCTTTGGAGCATCTCCCAGCTCTCACTTTTCCAGGCTGTGTGTATTTAGTCTTCATAATGAATGGATGCTGCCAAATCAAAGACCAAAGTGACGGCAGTCCAGCACATGCAATTACATCATCATAGAACCCATTCAACAATACTACCTGCAGCTACAACAATACTACCTGCAGCTACAACAGACTAGGACTACCACAAAGTCCCTTTAAATGTAATAATAATATACAAGCCATGTATATACAATATATATCTTACATGTAAAAATCTCAGACTACTATAAATAATACTAGCAATGCAGCACCTAACTCAGTCTATATAATAGAGTAGTTCTAACAACAGTAACAACAGTAACACAATAACATGTGCACTCTTAATGGCCTTAATAAAAAGATAATACTATATAGATCATAAATACAATACAAACAATACTAAATAACTAATGCAATTTGCCAAAACTGAAATTATCTGGCCCGCTGCCACACTAATCATGTAAATATGCTGATTATAATAAATTAATATTCTTTGCTAGTAAATTAGTAAATATAGTATAATAACGTTCCTCTTTAAAGTGTTATCTAATATCTTCAACAATAAAGTAGCTAGAAATTTTGATGTTTAGCCAGTACATTTTTCAGTTCATAAAAAAGAAGTTTGTAAATTTCTCTTCAAAACATTATAAAAGTGACATTAAAGCTTACAATGCAATTCTTTTGTTACCGAGCCAATTCTGAAAATGTGCAACAATGCATTGTGTTTTCCTGCACCTGGTCAAAATAAACTAGTGAAAAGTAGTTTTAGGTTGTAGTAAGTAGTTTCACAAAGTCGAATAAGTGAACAGCGATTAATACATAACACTTTCATCATACTAGAGTAGAGCAGGTATATAAACCAGTATATTCATATATGTATAGTACTAAGTGGAGAGACAACTGAGCGTTTGAGAAAAGGTTAATCGTAGGACAGCCTATCATAGCAGCTGTAGCTGTAAGGTAATTGTTTGTGACCAGCTAGTTTCCGAATGTCATACAACGTAGTTGCTAGTTGTTAACCTTTATCATAACATTATTATTTTGAGGCTTTCTATTTGCTGCATTTGAGCTGTCTCACGCTAGGTTATATAATGTTTTGACTGCTCATTTATGGTTCTATCTTAGATAAAGTATTTTATTATTCAATAACAGTAGGGCTGTTTTATGCTTGTGCTCTTTTTTTTCGGTAAGTTTTCATTTATATAAGTTTTGTGATTTTGTATGTCTGAGCTATTATGAGTATTTTTCACCGTAAGCGATGTTGGGGAAGGGGGGTGTGAGCATATTGTGACATTGAATCTGAGTTAGTAAACAAGATAGACTTTCTCATCGCTGCAGTACAAAACTTTACTAGTAGTACTAGGAAGCAAAGATCGTTACAATCATCTCTAAAACCATGTTGCAATGTTTTCAACTTGCTAGATTGTTATGCTATTTTTATAAGTATGAACGTTATATTATTTGCGTCATTTTTCCTTCCAGCGTACTTTTGCTATTTTTAATGGTTATTGGTCTGACTTTCAGATATTCTCAAGGGTGTACAAACACCATGAAGCTATGGATAGCTGTAGCAGTTTACGTTTACTGTCTATATCAAATATCTGCTGAAGGCGCTACATTTACATGGCCAGATTTTAGTGAAGTGGGTATAACACCAACAACCACTACTTCAAGTAAGTTGAACTAATATTAGCTGCAGCGTTTGAGGCAATATGATTTGGAGGCAAACCAAGAATGGGGATCCAACAAGATTGATTTGTTTGAGTGAATGCGTGGACGTTTAATATTGGTTCCGAGTATTTGGAGTTGATTTTAGATGAACAATCGACTGGGTATAACGCAATATGGAATCGATTTATGGAATTGATTTATGGAATCGATTTATGGAATCGATTTATGGAATCGATTTATGGAATCGATTGGGTATAAAGCAGTAAGAAGGATTGGTTATTAATATGTATGCCTGCATAGCACCTGCATTGCATTGTGCTCTCTGTAGATTCTATAACCAAAGTAATTTCATTCAATAATCTTGTTTTACTTACTTTACTTGGTATTATATTATAGATCATAGATCATACATCTAAATATATCATAGATGTGTTTACTGTTTATGTATATTTTCATCAATTTATTAAAAGCGATGATCAACGTTACTCCACAAACAAACGATCGGCTTGCTTTTAAATTCAAAGTGTGAACAGATAGCTAAATCCTTTGACCAATGATAGTAAAGTAATGATTGATAATAGGGATCAATACATTGTTTGTAAATTAATAATAATTTATGTTAAATAAACACTTCTAAGCGGAAGAAAACTGAACATATGAACGATATGGTCGCTAGAGCAAGCAAATACCCCAAGCATTGGCTTATCAAGTTCTATTCGAAGAAATCGAAATTGCTGTGGAAATGTCGCATCCGTCTATCAAGTTTTTTTAGTCTTACAAAAATCCAAACTCCGAACATCACTTACACGTGGAATATCTTACAGATGCTCAGTGTTGTGGAGTGACCTCCCATTACCTATAAGAAACTTACCATCACTATACTCCTTCAAAGTGGCTTTTAAGCGCCACCTTCTAGACATTATTTAATACTAATTGAGTTGTTTCTGCTTACTCTGACTCATAAGGCCGGGCCCGTGGGCCTCATCATCATCTTTTTTTTCTATTATATATGACAGTAACGTAAAAAAATATTTTGATGAAATAAATACAAACAAAAGTATGAGCTATATTATATGAGGCTTGGAGTTTGATGGTTTACAAAACCCAAAAACACACCTAATAGACGGATGTGAGTAATGTGACATGTCCACTGAAATCGCTAGTGACTACTTATACCATGGACGGACCATATCAGCGCAGATTCAAAGCTCCAGCATGTATCTTTTCAATTTGCACCCTAATCAAGTTTATGCTGCAGTTGCATTTTGGCGGAGGCTCTACATTGGTACTGCCTATTTCCATTGTTATAAAACTAATTTGTGGTTGCTGCGCTGTCGCAACTCAGAATCATATATCCGTCACCTTGCTTTCACTATTTTCTGTAGTTCCACTCGGTGATGCAGCCGTCATTTTGCAAGAACGTGTAAGTTTGCAAGATAAATGGCCTTCACAGGCTACTCTAAATAGTAGCAAACAAACTATTCTGATAGGCTTCATCACATCAGGAGACGTCTCTAACAGGCACAACACTCGACAGGGAATTTTCTCCGAACCACAGGCTGCATTCTTCAATGACGGAGCTCTTTCAGTGGCCATTGAAGAAATTAACAACAGATCAGACATATTACCAAATCACAATGTGAGTATCAGTCGACAAGAGTGAGATGGGTGGAAAAATAGGCTCTACACTAGGACTAACTAATTGCACAAATTGATGTTTGGAAACATTTTTGCTAATTATGTTAATCCCGATAATGCGTTTATTTCCAGATTTCTTTTTACTATGCAATTACTTCCAATATAGAATATGATATAACATAAATTCAATGGAATTAAATGACAAAACTTTCAAACATAGATTTAATTTCTTTTAAAATCCTTGCACCTTCACATCAAGACCCGCAGTGTTGCGATTTGTTTGCAAATTTCTAGCATATCCCATTGCAAAGCTGTTAACATGTGTTATTTATTATACATACCTCGCTATTGTGTCCAAGCTAATGTCCTAAAAGGTGCCAATCTCTCTACTCCTACTGCTAACAGCTCATAATATCCTCATTTGTATAATACATAGATATTATATCCACAACTACACTCTTTGGTAGTCAGTATCTGCTGCACTCTTTGATGTCGGTCCCACCTGTTGACAGTTGTCAGCCACAACTGTTGACAGTAGTCAGTCAGTTCAATGTCCTGAGAGTTGCTTACCAGTGAGTCTCTCCTCAATTAATTTAGTAGATTTTAGTCACTCTCTACTGCAACTGTGAGTGCGAGTCACTCTCTACTGCAACTGTGAGTGCGAGTCACTCTCTACTGCAACTGTGAGTGCGAGTCAAGAGATTTGCTGGTTGTCAACGCTACCTTTTGTGATCTACACACAATATTTTATATTTAAATTTCCGTATTAGGTACACGTTAGGAACACAAATATCGTCAATACACTTAAAATGCAAATTTTATTCAAAATGCCTTTAAATTTAATTTATGTTTTTTTGTACATAGCTTCAGGTTATAGTAGCCAATACAAATGGATACAAAGAGTTCAGCACAACTCAGACCTCCAGGCTATATAGGCAAGAAAATGTGGCGGCTATTATAGGCCCCCCATTCTCCTGTGAATCAGAAGCTAAGATTGCTGGTTTACTGGATAGAGCCATGATTTCATACGTGAGTATTTGGATATGATATGATATGTCTATGCAGCTCAAATCATTCATTTCACGATTACCTGTTGACAAACTATATTCTTATGCATATAATATGCAGATTTGTATCCTTGCAGACAGCTGAATTATTCAACTAAGCGTCAAAACTTATTCGTATGATTTGTGCAGGCTACGCTATGATCATTTATTATGATGGGTGAACAGGGAAAAGACAACACTTGATAATATATGAATGCAGTAACAAGAGAATGATGTGTTAAACAAGAGCAAGAGTTGACCAAAGACTTTTAGTTGTATTGTACTTCAAACCCAGACCAGTGCATCTTTTATAATAAGTTGTATACATAGCCAGGAGCACTATAACTTAATGCAGGCTCAGGTGACAAAGTCAAATTAGATCAACTTTCACAAAAAATATTCCTTCAAGCCGCTGACAGTAGGGGCGTAATATAACTATATTAGCTTATGCACATCACATCACATCAATGCTGCAAATAGTATTTGTTTCATTTTAATTTTGACATGTGTTGACATGTAGTTAACATCCATGTACTACAATTAATAGTGCAAAGCCTAGTTCCATCTCGACTTCCAGCTTCACACACACATGCGTAATTTATGCTCTATGTAGGTTGGCTTGTTTGTCATGTTTCCCTCAGTTTTTATTTTCTTTGAATATTTTCTGAAATCCTGGTGTGAGATTTCTAAATCTTTCAATTTTTGTTATCATAAATTTTTGTTTGACAATAATTTATTTATAAAATCCGGCTTTCTAAATGCTTGTTATAAGTTACCTGAACACATTGTTCAATCTAATGTCTGCAGGTCCGTAGCTCGCGCAAGATACCCCAGCAGAGCTGCATTGTCAACCAAGACAATACAGGTATGCACAAATATTTGTAATACAAACGTTGATGCAATTTTTGGTCGACAATTCAGCTCTGCTGGGGGTATCTTGTGTGACCTATGGCACTGCTGGCATTAGATTGAACATTATTTAGTTACTAAGTTAATATAGTTTATAATTATTAGAATTTTAAAACAGGACTTTTGAAGAAAAATATTTTTAATATTTTAAATACCTGATAAATGTAAACATTAATATTGTTGTTTATATTGCAGTACTGCCCAGATTCATCTGTTAGTGATAAGGAAAATTTTCCAACATTCGCAAGAACAAAGAGTACAGATTCTACTGTAGCAACTGCAGTGCTGAAACTGCTTAAATACTACGGTTGGAACAAGGTTACGATACTAAGAGATGAATTCACTTTTTACGGTGTTGACTGGAACCCACTAACAACTGAAATAAAACAGGTAAGAACTTATAATAGTTGTATCATATCAACATAATATATTTGATATTGAAGCATATAGAGGAATTTTTGATGCCAGTCACATCAGATTGTCTTCTTTCAATTTTTGTGGATATTTAAATAATCAAAAGGAATATTATTGTAATTTGTACTGTACTTGTAATGCCACGATCTGGGATTATATTAATGCCCGATGAGATGATAAAGCTAACGAAATGGGTGATTAATGCAGTTAGAGATTACGCCAAGCCCCGGTACAGACGTCAAGCATAGTACAAGGCTCAATAGTACATTATGAAATGAGGTAAGAAAGCAAGAGCATGCAAGGAATTTTGAGATCCTTTCCTTCAAGGCTCATTATTTCATCGAGTTTTTGGAATTTTCTGAAGAGGTTGAAGACGTAAAAACATACCATGTATGAGGCATAAACATAGTCATAACTATTCTAATTATGGCTGTTATTTTGTGTTTATGGAGTATACTTCCTACTCCACCTGTAGAAATGTTGCTAGTTGTTAAGTTCTACCGTTCATGCTGGCATTAAGTCTGGTGCTGGTACATGAACAATGGTACTGAATGCTACACAAATCATCAACAACTTATCATTAATCCTAATTAGGATTGCAAACAAAGAAATTATTGAAATCTATGAAAAGATTATAACCAAGATTAAAAGTAATGAATAGACTGAATTATTGACAGGTGCATATTTCAGTGCTGGGTAAAATGCATGTACTTGTGTTACTAATGACCCAATGCCATAATTAACATGATCATTAAATGTGATGTTTTTTATTGTTGTTCAATAAAATTGCTACATAGATTGGCTTACTTACCATTAATCTTGATGAGTCAATGTTCAGACCCAACTCACAATGGTGTGGCCATGAGAACAATTGATCCAAGTGTATTATGTCACAATGCGCCGGATGGAGGCTTGGCTCCTCAAATGTAAGCTGATTTTTTTTTGAGAAATTTAGCTGGATAATAGTAAAAAAATGTTTTTAGATGTGCCTTAATCATGGGTAAATAGTCGCTTTTTGTATCCCATTTTCACTTGCTATTGTTCCAGCTTGTTAGATTTATTGATAATGATTAATGCATAATTGAAGCAATGTCACTGCGGTCTAATGTATTGGTGTATATGGCCAATAGCTAGTCCAATAGTGGATCAACCTACTCCCTGCCATGTATATGTCATCTAACTAATCCACCACAGTGTGCCTCAAGGTGTATTAACTGAAATTCATCTTTGTAAAATCCACTTATATAATTTTAAAGCCTCGTAATCCAGACGAATTATAATGTTCTCAATCAATTAGCTTACTCAAGACATTTTTCGCACAATGCAGTTCAAGTTTCATTAGAATACAGCATCCTGTTGCTAATCCGTGGAACTAATTAATATAAATATTTAAGATCGCTCTTAATTGTTAAACAATGCATTCCAGTCCTCTCACCAATAGAGCTTTTAAATCCACAAAATACATGTAATAGCATATCCAAGATAGCTTTCCGGCATAGGTAACCAATTGCTGATCTTCTACTCCTTCCACGGAGTAAATATGTTATTCAGGCATTATTTTCTAAGTGAATTGTGCAATTCTTTCTTTAGATATTTATGTATGTTCCTGTGGTAGTTTATCAAAATTATTGTTTAATGAGTCCAACATCCAATCTCTTTTATCATATGCATGAGCATGTCCAGCTTTGTACACTTTGTTAGCATTAGTAGATAAGGGTAAACTAGAGAGGATTCAAAAGACAGCCGCCTGCATTATCATGTCTGATTTAAATGATTATAGTGACAGATAAGAGTTTTTACACTTACCCACAATAATGATGAATTATAAATGATAATTATTGATGTTTTAGTATACACATCCTCTTCATATTTTTTTAAAGATATTGCAACACCCGAACCACCCTCTTTTTAGTAGGATTAAATTTATCAGTAACAGAACATCCTGTCGCAAGGTACATAAATTCTTGCCATCTAAATACAGAACAGATGAAAGAAAGAAGAGTTTTTTCGAATTTTTTATGACATTTTTTAATTGACATGCCTATATTGTTAAACATATCCCTTGATACATTAATTTTTAAGTATCTTTTTTAGATCACTTTTTATTGTGCTGACCATCTCAATTTTATCTACGTACATTAGATATTCGAGCATGAAATATATATATACATACGTATACATACGTATACATACGTATACATACGTATACATACGTATACATACGTATACATACGTATACATACATACATGCATGCATACGTACTTTGTATATACAACATCAAAAGTTTGCGAAGGCCTATTTCTGTTATACACCTTTCTTTTCTAAATGTTCCCTAGCTCAAGCAAGAATCTATTAAAAATTGCTAATAGTATTTTGCATATTATTATGGACAACGGCCAGTGTTATTTACAACGAAGGCAGCTATTGCGATGTCTATTGTCTATACAATAGATGTCAATGCAACGCTGAACATGCATGTGAGTTGTCAGTTCAATGTTGTACCAAAGTTCATCCCGCATATCATCAAGCCCACGTTTCATAATGTCCGAACATTTTGATAAGCACTGCTAATTCGAACTTGGACTTATTTTCAATGAGAGATAAAAACATGTTCTCGAATTTATGGAGACAGTAGAAAAATTTTATAGGAAGAAAGTAATCGGACGTGGCAAACAAATGCATTTGCCACAGCAATCATAGAAAAATTTCCGTTTTACATTCTTTTGAAAATCTGTGCATGTTCAGTGCCATGTTCTAAAAATAAAATTAAGCCAAATTTACATTGTCAAATATTTGTGCTATATAGCAACACAACTAAAAGTGCGATTTAGTTTTACATTACTTCCTACTCTTACGATAACATTAAGCCAATTGCTATGCTACCTTGATTTGGCTGCAAAAACTATTATTACAAAACTGCTATATTTACCCAAAAAAAAGATATCTGATTATAAAATAATACTATATTCTAAATACTGAACAAATAATGAATCTCGCAAAAAAAAGCCTGATAAAATGTAATATGATGATGCTGACAGTCATATAGTGTCTGATAGGCCTACAGCCGACTAATGGTATGTCATATAATGTCTGATAGGCCTACAGCCGACTAATGGTATGTCGTATAGTTCTGGTTGCAGAGATCAGAGCACTGTCCACTGCCAATGTATATCACGTAACCTTGGCTTAACTGAAAAAAATATTATTTTATTGCTACGAATATTCATCAGATCATTTTGGCTTACATTGTGCAATGCTGCCAAAATGGATATCTCACCAAGCATAATTATAAATTCCAATATTATATTCTATATTCTCAACAGATGATGGAGGGGCTCATGAAGCTTGTAAAAAATACTGATGATACAGATATCGATAATCTGCGATGCGAGTGACTACTGACAAATGATATATTATGTCATAATTACACTTCTGATCCACTGTTCATTGTCCAGTGCCAACCTAACAATTGTAATATCACGTAGCCTTGATAACTGGTAACCTCAACCGGTTAACCGTAACCTTCACTGCAAAAAATGTTCATTTTTTGCGACGGATATTTATCAGATCATTTGGCCTGCATTGTGCAACGCTGCCAAAACTGGTATCACAGCAAACGAAATTATATTCCAACCAAAGCCAAAGGATGATCAATACGTTCCTTTAATGTAGTGATTTAATCTTGTCATCTGTCATTTACAATTTCCAGCTTCTGGGAAATGAGTTGACACCCACCGCAAACTTGCATTGATTGCCTTGTCATCGCCTGAATGAAGTAATATCATAATGAGGTTACATAATCATTAATTTGTGTCAAGTTCCTCCTATTTTACCTGTTTCACTTTTCGTGTCTATTTATGTCGCAGCAACTGGAGCTACATGATATATCAGTGATTAATGAAATAGTGTTCAATATTTACTACTTTGAATGGGCTCACACAAAGAGTAAAGAGTACAATGATCTGATAGACCAATTAGATGGCAAATCTCGCAGTAAGTACATGTGCATTGCTATAACATGAAGTAACTAAGAAAATGCTAATTCAATTATGTTTTAATTATTACATTTATGAAAGCTATAATATATGTTCAGGTTATGTAAGTTTCTTTTAGCACATTAAATAGCAGACAGGTGAAATGATCATGCTTCTTTGGTTAATTTGCCTTGTTTCTTATGAATATATGCATAATAAATTGTATCATATAATTATCATTTATGATTCATCATTATTGTGTCATCTTCCAGATCATAATTATATTGAGTTACTTTCCTTTGTGTTGTAGTAATACTGTTCATAGGAGACGCCAGGGGTGCTGCATCGCTAACCTTTGCCCTGGGAGAGAGGGGTCTCCTGCAAGATGGATCGTATTTTGTCATTAATGTTGATACAACCGATCCTTACGATCCAGATAACCCTGATAAAAAGACAAAATGTAAGTTTATGTAATACTCATGGAAATATCATCTAAGAACGGTTAGTACTCTTTACAATAACACTAAATATAAATTTAATCGCGAGTTGACAGAAATTCTTCTAAGAATTAATTTCATAATTATTCATATTTATGATGTCATATAATATTATAAAATGAAAATTAATGAAATAATTGACCGCAAGACCAATGATTTTCTACGCGTGTTTGACAGTGGTAAAAATCTACCAATTTAGATGGGGCTACCATAAATCGAGCACAGCGAGAACACACAGGCGCTTTTGTTCTGCTTGTGTCCAGGCTGAGCACTCCCAGGGCTCCGCTCGCCTCACACGCCAACAGAGCGGGAAGAGCGTGCGAGCACCCCTCGGCCAGTGGATTTGGGATACCTCCTCCAGGAAAACCTTTTGCATATTAGAG
>JAOQGN010070589.1:0-12371 GCA_027564295.1 Himantozoum antarcticum
ATGTGGTATATGTAACTCTTTTTAGTTCTCCGATATTGTGCGTGTTTCTTCCGGGGCGGGTGTGTGGGGCGGTCGTTGGTTGGCACATTTGTCCAACTTCAGCAAGAGCTTTTTGACTTGCGGTGAAATATTCTGTAAAGTACCAGAAGGCGACTCCTAAAATTGAGTTTGTCAAAACAAGAATGTTTGAGGCTAATATTACACTAAGTACAGTATATATGATTCCAATAAAAACAATAGATGCAATAATGTAGCCTGGAGACTTCCGCCACCCATTTCATATTTTACCCAATTTTATGAACAATCTCATCTCTCCGCTCTCAAGTTTGCCCACGACACATGTAAATTATCTCTAAGAGTTCACAGGTAAAAAACTGTTTCCAAAAAAATGTAGAACAAAGAGAAACATCTCAAGTTCATATTATATTTTGCTTTGTATAGGTTAATGTTTTCTAGATTTCATCATAATTGTCTTCCTGGAACAACCTTTGGCTCAAGGCAATAAATAAATCTATTCCATTGCGAAATGCAAATGTATTCTTCACATGTACATGTTTATGGTGCTATCATTTCACAGTACATTACCAAATATTGTAGCTCTCATCCATATACAATATACAACTCTTGGTATGGTGTTGCAATGTACATGTACATGTACACTATACAAAACGTCTTTTGCTCAAACAGTGGCAAAAATGTTGGGAGTTATCTCTTGCGGTCTCCTTTCCCCAGCAGTAGATAACTTCTTGTTATAATTGCAGCTGCTTATAATACATAATTATATAACTAAACAATATGACTAATGATTGAATGACATTCCATTATAATATTAATATTATTCAATCATTAGCTATATTTGAGATTGCCTGTTACCATAGCCATGTTCTCAAGGCTCTCCCTTCCGTGGAGGGGAACGAAAGCCCTTTTCTCACCTCAACAACATGCTTGGGGCTAGGATTACATTAGCAGATCAATTGGAGACTCGCCTGCTGACTGCTGCTGTAACTATTGCCATTATCTCATCTCATAATTGTCTTCATTATTTATCAACAGCAGTCGACCTATTAGACATGACAGAAATAGAGACAGAAAAAAGTCAAGAAAGAGTAAACTATATTATAGTGATGATCAGGCTAAACAGCGAGACGCTGAGCCTAGTTTCTCAAAGCTCTGGATCAGAGTTGAAGAGATACGGTAAGGGATAGATAGTAACAAGTAGCAAAGTTTGCTGCACTGCAATAAAATTGAGCTTGCCAGGCATATTATTTTAAGTGGTAATCCAAAGCAGAGCTAATCGAGGGAAACCCACTGCACATTGCATAATATTATTATTAGCTCGATTGGCAAGGAGGAAAATCCTTCTACGGGACAAAAACCTCCAGGCCATAAGTGAGACTCGAACCCACGTCTTTTTAGTTAACTCGCATCATTGCTGCAAGACCAGAGTGGCAAGCGCGGTACCAACTCAGCCACTTAGACCTAAGTGGCGGAGTTGCAAACTTATAAATAGGCCGAGTTATAAATAAGAAATATGACAATATTGCAGCACATAATTTATAAGGATGCAATAAGTAGCATGATCTTGTGACTAGCCAATTACCATAGAAGAGTAAAAGCATCATCATAGACATATGAATATATAGGCCCTAGATGAGTAAAGGTATGATCGTACTTGAATGAGACCACTTTTTGGATGTACTAGCAGTGCTACTGTTTTATAGAACAAAAGCGAGGTAAAATTTTGAGAAAATCTGATGGACCTCAATTATAGTGTTGCCACATAAATAACATTGTCTATCATTGGTACTGATAGATAGTCTCAACATCCTCTGCCTCTCACTACAAGGAATTATTGTAACAAAAGTCAGGTCACCTTAACCAGCAGAAGATCTGCTTAGCAAAAAGAGTGAAGTACTTTGCTGAGCTGCTATGGGGAAAGGTTCTACCTATTAACTGAGGCCAATTGATTATAAATAACTGCGGATATGTAAATGCTTCAACCTACTTCAGATTAAATAGAGCGCTGTGTATGTGTGATATAACCACTCTGCTCAGGAGGATCGCACCCCTTTCTTAGGAATCCACTCCAGATTGCAACTGTAGAGTATCTGTGTATCTGTGCTTGACACCTTCAAACCACTCACCTCCTCAAGCCACTCACCCACCTCAAACCACTCCTCTACCTCAAGTCACTCACAAGCCTCAAACCACTCACCTGCCTCAAGCCACCAACCCGCATCAACCCACTCACTTCCCTCAAACCATTCGCTCGCCTGAAGCCACTCCCTATCTCAAACCACTCACCTGCCTCAAGCCACTCACCTGCCCCAAACCACTCATCCGCCTCAAGCCACTTACCACCTCTAGCCACTCACCCACCTCTAACCATTCACCCGCCTCAAACCATTCATGTGTCGAGACTGATATCAGTCCCGACACTCATTTATCAACTTCCGTAGTAGCCCTTATGATATAGCTATCTGTCATATTATACGGATATTTATGTTATTGTACTATTTTCGATTTTTAATCTATATTTTAGTCAGATAACCGAAGAAAAAATCGGCTATCAGGATGATCAAGGAATAGACGTATATTCTACGACTTCCAGCTCTAGCTCATCTAGCCTGAGACCATACAATCTCCTAGCTTTACTAATAGTAGTGTCTAAATACTTATTTAATGCAAATGCTTCATTTATTACATGATATCTGGGAAGCCAATATCTTATTACAGGCAGCCTATACCTACACACAGAGTCAGATTGATAAGCGTATATATTTGCATTATTGTGATTTCACGTAAGTGATAAGACAACTTTCATATTATGACTGTTTATTACTTAATTTGTCAATTTCTAGTTTATATTGACCAAACATACATATATTTTGTAGAGTTTAATTGTAGATCATTGTTGATCTACCACTCTGGTACTGTTGCATAACTTAAAACTCTGAATATGATTATGTTTACAGCTGATTATGTTCTAACATTGTAGACTGCCCACGAAACTAGACAATCAATTATAGCATCAACTTCATATATACTGACTGTACTACAACGTCCAAAGCTTACTAAATTTATTGAATTCAGAATAATCATGTTATATTGTTGTATTTAATGTGCAAGGATAATCACACAGTCAGTATTGTATTTAAGTTTAAGCAATATAGTTTGGAATGGTATATATGTATTAAACTCAAGCTTGCCAATGATCCATATGTGCAATATAACAGGGAAATCAAATCGTCTTCATGTAAATATAGCAATTGTTATTTTTGTATATATTTTTGTTGTAAATACAGTAGTTAATTTATTTTCAAATAAAATATTATAAACATTAACATTACTGTTTTCTAATTGCTATGTACATTTGTGAGCCAAAACAGTATTCCAAACTGGCACCTTGCATTAAAATTATAATCAATATACATGTAATTACAAAATCTTTGCACCTCAAATCTGACAGCGGTGGTAAGGTGCTAGTGCTCTTGACGTCAACGGTGGGGGTGGCACGCAATCTAGAAACATTGTTTCATTGTCTAACCCTAAATGATGGTAATATTTCGTCTGTTATTAGTCACGTAAAAAATATTTTATTGCCTTTTAAAAATAGTCACTGGGGAGTTGTTTGTCCTGGTACAAACCAACCTCTTTATACACATCACCACACATACGCATGACCTATAAAACACAAGCTACTCCCATCCCAACAGCTAATGATTGTTTCTATCACACATATCCAGTATATGTATGGAGTACATGCATATAATAAGTAAAATAAAGTGCTGAATTCAATGAATTGGATGGAACATTTCATGGTGAAGGCATTACAACTTATTCATTTGCATTAGATACGGGTTCAGCATCCAATTCATCACCGTCATCTTTATGTTTGTCATCCATATTTTTGTCTGCCCAGAAATTGTCTACTTTATTACGGATATTCTCATTTTCTAGTCGCCATTCTCGTTGCCATTGTCTGAGCTCTTGTATTTCACTTCGTCTCCTTAGTAAGAAGCCTCTCCAATGTGATTGTATAACAAGAGCCGCCTCTTCTTCAGTCCATATTAGAGAAAGAGGCAATGGAGGTCTTGGACTACAAACCAAAGCATATTATATATGCACAAGTCATGTATTATATAATATATACATACATGTTTATGTAGGTACATGTATATAATATATACATACATGTAGTAATTATACAAAAAGATATGAGTATATTAAGCAGTATATATTTAAGGAGTTGTCAGCCCAACAGGTAGAGAACTAATTATTCATTTATCTGAATGTCTACATTACAATATTTCTTCCAGTAGGGTGGAAAGAGCGAGTTTGCTAAACATATTTCATCTACGATCTTCGTTGATGTACTACACATCATCAAGTGTACATATTGATTGCTAACAATTGATGTACTACACATCATCAAGTGTACATATTGACTGCTAACAATTGATGTACTACACATCATCAAGTGTGCATATTGACTGCTAACAATTGATGTACTACACATCATCAAGTGTACATATTGACTGCTAACAATTGATGTACTACACACCATCAAGTGTACATATTGACTGCTAACAATTCCTCACATACATGTATAGCTAAGTCTCAATTCAAAAGAGTTGCAATTCCGAAGAAAGGCCAGGCACTAGCCACAATACACGTTAGATATGTTTGGAAAGGCCAGGCACTAGCTACAATACACGTTAGATTTAGATATGTTTGGAAAGCCCATGCACTAGCCACAATACACGTTAGATATGTTTGGAAATGTTCTAGAAGTTTATTTGCCGGCCATATACTTGTATTAATGAGAGTATTGCCGATCCATTGGCCAATAATTAATATAGGCTTATATATTGATAATGTATTCTGCTAAATATAACCTAAATTATTTAGTGTTCATTATAATGCTCTACGAACTCAATATCAGTAAAAAGCATGAATTCCAAGTCCGAACTCACTGGTCTTTCAAGTGTTGCTGCACAAATGGAATGTCGAATAAGGTCATGCCATCTCTCTCTCCGGCTGCTCGTTTCACATTATTTCTACAATTTATAACACAGTTTTAAATTAATAAAATTACACAAAAGGAAATATTACATTAAAATATTCGGTTAAAGGATTTAATTACAACCGGATGTAGTCATTGTTATGATTAGAGAACATTGATAGAATCCTATGATGCGGAGATGTTTTATTCATTTAAAAATTTAATTACTGGAATTGCATCAAGCCGTTTGACCATATGTGTTATATATTTTGGCATTGCATCGTCAATCCTGGGCCCAAAGGTGCCGTTGATATGAAGTCATTATGAAAGAAAGAAGAACTAAACAATCTAAACAATGTTGAGGAAGCTAGCATAGCAAGCATAGCAAGCAAGCATAGATCAATAATGAAACATTTTGGAAAATATGCTCTTTTTAAAGAAAAAAAGGAAAACATTCATCGCCATGGATGTGCACGGATAGATAATTTTGTCCTGATGTTGGTGGTTAAATTTTTTGAGTTTGGGCTGTGTTTTGTGATTTATGAAGAACTACTACTTTGCAGTACATCAAATTTTTTTCTATTCTTGCTGATACCTAAAAAATTTAGTGTTTTTGTTGGCAGGACCAGTCATGCTTTGGCATTAGAGTAGGAGTGACTTTCTCGAATGTAAATAATTGAGCAATAAATTGCATACAATCACAAATTGTATGTTGGTAGGTCAAAAGCTGTTTCAATGCTACATGATGGATTACAATACTGGGCTTACAATACAATATTGGGCTTACAATACTGCTTGGTGCTTGCCATAAATTCATCCCGAGGGAGACAACTCTGTGATGCTCGCTATATAAAGCATTAGATGCCACAAAGCTAGCCTTTGTGCTTAATGTGTACTGGGATAGAAGTAATGCATTTTACCCATGGCACCGCCACCCCATCAATCATACCTTATAGGTGCCTACACAAGTGCTTACATAAGTTTAGGTTTAGATTTGTAATTAAACTACATTATTCTCTCACTATCTAATGTAGTTATGTTCCATTAAACATTTTATCTTCATTATTTTCTACAATTAACAGCAACAAGTTTATGAAACTCTTTCATATAGCAAAAATATTATGGACTAAGAGAAGGGGGTCACAGCTACGAAGGTCCCCCCCTAAGTGATTTCCAGGGTTGAGCCATTTTCCAATACTGTATGTACTGTCATAAAATAAATATTGTTGCTCTTCTTTTATAAAGGAGTTGTCTGGCACAAGTTTTTCTTCATTTATGGTACCGGTATATTACAACATGTAGAACTTTCAAATGGTCAGTTTAGGGTCTGACCAATTATTACTTTTGTAATCAATTTAAATTCAAATAAATGTATTAAGAATTTAACAAGTTATATTAATTTGACGAAGAACCATAAAACATCTTTACAGGTACATTAATTTATGGTGTCCTGGTAACTCAAAAGTAAAAACTAAAAGCATTCTAGTCACAAGCAGAGATGCAAATAGCAGTTTAGGATTGCTTACTATTTATGGTGCGGGTAAAATTTGTGCAATGAAAAATAAAGAATATTGCATGCACTAATTTATTGTAGGCATAAATATAAAGACCCAGTATCAAGATTCCCAAAGGGACATGTCTACCTAATTATATTAACTTTCGCCAGCGAGCAATCCTGTAGAAATTTATCTTAGCTTTTAACTTAAAAAGTGATAGAAACTTTAAATTAACATGAAAAGACAACTCTACAGGCCAAGCCCTTCTTCTGGATAATGGATATATCTCAAGTGTGTGTGCATGATTGCATCTGCTTAACTTTTTTTTGCACCCATGTTCCAATCGTTCTACTTAAGATATTACGTTAATCATTTGACAGAATGAACAGATGTGCAGATAGCAGAGACAGATGTACAGAATAAACAGATGTGCAGATAGCATAGACAGATGCACAGAATAAACAGATGTGCAGATAGCGTAGACAGATGCACAGAATGAACAGATATGCAGATAGCATAGACAGACGCACAGAATGAATAGATGTGTAGATAGCATAGACAGATGCACAGAACCGACAGACATAGCAACACACATGCATACATAGTTACATACTCACTTGTAAAGATACTCTGTGATGTAATCCAATGCATTGAATTTAGTTCGTTTTCTTTCAAAACATTTTTCTTTCCTTGCCATGATAAGCATAGCTTCCACAGCAGGTAATAGGTATGGAAAGATGTAGTGCTCTAGGTAGTCTCTTGGGGAACCTGCAAACACATATTTTCATTAACACTTTGATAGAATTTGTATTCAGATTTGCATAAAAACCAGGGGCTCCTATAATTTCTATTGCACTAATAGCATATACTGTGCTGGAGTTGTCTGCTTGCACAATAAGCCTTCACTAAAGGTAAAGAATGAGGATAACCGCATAAGGTGCTGCTAATTTATTAATCACACAGTCGCTTTCGATATGATCAACTAAATATGCCAATAAGAGCTATACTGTATTATGCTTTTCGTAGGGAAGTAACGACTTTGAGTTGACAACTCCGTATAGTATTTCCATTAACAAGTAGCACCAAAATTGAGACAGGACACCTTACAACTGAGCAAAATTAGAGATTATTGAGGCCGAAATCAAGGCCCATATATGGCACTGGATTTGCTCTCTGAAATACGGCTGGAGCATGCTGAAGACATTGATGGGATTCCACGCTGTGATCCTTGCAGATTGAAAAGCCAGTTTTTCAAGCCAAACTATTTAACCACTCGGCAAGCCGAGCAAAACATTATTAAATGTTTTAAATATATTTTGAACAATTTGAGCACATCAACATAAATACTGATCAATTGTGCTTACATTTATCCTTGACAGGTAGTTCTGGCTTCAGTTCTGGTGGCTTAATTGGTGATTGCTCCACAAATGTGTGTCCTATACACGCAGGATGAGATTTTGCAGAATCAAACTCGGCTTCAAGACCAGTGTCAGAAGATTGTATTTTTTCATGCATTTTTCCAAAGAACACTGGAGTGTGTTTACAGGCATCATAGTCAATATAGTCCACGTCTTTCTTTAGTTTGTCTTCAAATGGCGGCCTTTTTGATTCAAACTCTACAAGTATAAAATGAAACGATTCATTCGCAACCGATATCTTTAATAATATGAAAGCTGCTCATTTATTGCATAAACATTGGTTCAGGCTCACCAGAATCAGTAGTTTCATCAGCATTACCTTAGGCCATCGGCACTACCCTTAGCAGTGCCGATGGCCTAGTAGAACCTCACAAACAATACGTATAATGATGATAAGCTGCCAGCATACGAAAATATAAATTTAGAACAGTTCATCATAAATATTACAAATACAAGGTCATTTGCATTGTTTTTGAGCAACGCATTTGTCAGGGAAAGTAGGAAACAATGGATAGCTAAGATACATTAGAAATTCAAATTATTACACAAGCTATGCATATCTCCTAGTCCAAGAACGTGGATGAGAGTTATCTGCCCCCATTTCCTTTACCCTCCCTCCCCATTCTTTGAGAGGATGGTGGCAAAGAAAACAGGGCAGACAACTCCCGTCCACGTTCTTGGACTACATATCTCCATGCTTTGAATTGACATCTTGATGGCTATAGATTGCCATTGTATGATATTAGTATAGTTTTAGTAAAAAAATAGTACATGTATAAGTATATCAATATAGGCCAATATAACTAATGGGTGTCATTAACTTTCAAAATTCAAGTTTCACAATCCCACTGTTATTATAACTTAAATACATTACATGTATATGTGCACAGTGGTGTCACGGTCAGCGGGACTATAATACGCACCTATACGCTGTACAGGCACTTCAAATCACAGACTATAGACTGTTCAAAAGTGTATAGGCACTTTTGCCTTAGTAGAGAAAAAAATGTCATCTATTTAGCATGTTCTTCACCTGAAAGCAAAAACCCTGCTCTTTAGTTTATTCTTGAGACTAAAAAGCAAAAACAAAATTTCAAACATTTTAAACAATTATTTCCATAGTGTTTTTAGTACTAATAATGCAGATTTTGTTGATGTCTACCAACATCGTCACATGATGACAGTTGGTTCATTGTTGATCAGTCAGAGATTGAAAATTGGCCAAAATTTAACTCGTAATTTAAAAGAAGATGGCAAGGCTCCAGGCCCAGACATGCTTACTACGGTAGACCTAACAATTTCACCTCATGTAAATGATATTTTGACGTCCATCTATGACTATTCTGCTACCACAGGACAACTCCCATATACTATATATATGAAAATTGGCAAATGTCACACCGATACACAAAAAGGGTAACAAATTACAATCAAGAAACCACAGACCTATTTCGCTTACCTGCATATCGGGTAACCTGGATATCATGTAAAGTGTTGAAACATATTATTTTACACACCACCGGAATATACACCTTGATAATATGTTACGTAAAAATCAACATGACTTTACGAAGAATTTATCCTGCAATAGTAAACTTTTAAGCACTATGCAGCTATCCGTAAACAAGTTGATGATGGTAAATGTTTCCAAGCTGTAGCTTTAGATTTCTCTATAGCTTTTGACAAAGTTTCCCACAATCTACCCATCAACAAATTATTAGATAACAACATCCCCAACTAATTGGTATGGTGGATTCAGTCTTTCCTCGCAGAACGGAAACAAATTGTAGTCTTGAAAGGCCACTCCTCATCTGCTAAACCTATTACATCTGGTGTGCCCCAACGCTCAGTGCTGGGCCCCTCTTTGTTCCTCCTCTATATTAATGACATTATTGACACTGTATCTTCCGATATAAGACTCTTTGCTGATGATGCTCTTATGCACTCTGTATTATCTGATGACACCTCTGTTACGGGTTTCCCGCAAGACCTGAACAATCTCCAACGCTGGGCTACTCAATAGTCTATGTCCTTTAACACCGCCAAATGCAACATGATCTTTTTTGGCTCAAATACCCCCAAAATAAACCCAGATAGTCTGCATTATTCACTGTGTGGAGACACACTTAACGTAGAAACCAGTATTTAAATACCTAGGTGTCACCATTACCAGTAATTTAAAATGGGAAACACACATCAACTTAATTACTAATAAAGCCTTCAGGATGTTAGGACTAGTGAAGGCTTCATTATATGTATATATACATATATAATGCCCCAATTAAAGTTAAACGAATTGCATACTTGACACTTTGTAGGCCGCTAGTAAAGTTTGCTTATGATGTATGAGATCTCCCCAATTTTAAACAATATATACACACCTTGGAAAATGGAAATTCTACAAAACAAACCTATACATTTTATATTGAATTTGAAGGGAGTATGTAGCATCACAGAGGCTACGGAACAGCTCCAAATTGACACCTTGGAAAAACGCTGAATTGACAGTAGAAGTCGAACCTTTTCTAATATACTATGTAACTCTGAGATGCACCCTATCTTGTAGGATGACCTGTCTCTTATGATGCCGCGCAATGTTTATGACTCTATTTGCACCACACATTATATGTCCAACTCCATTCCCCGCTCCATCTTTACTCATACTAACAATTTTCACATTAGTTTTCTACCAATAACAGCGAGAGAACAAAGATTCTCCAGCAGTTTGGCCTAAAATCAAGCTCTGAAGCTCTCCACCTCCTCTTAAGAAATCTTGAGACTCTATACGAATACAGAATACAGGTTAACCATGCCCAGAAGGTCAGATTGCATGATTTTGAATCTAATACCCCAAAAAATTTCCAGTCTAGTGCTGAAACCCTGGAACCCCGCGTATGACGGAGTTCCCTGGTTATCACCTCTCACCATTCTACCTGCCAGCGCTTTATGCATCAGAACAGGCTTGCAGCGAGTGTGGTCAGGTGTATAGGGTGTCAGTTCTGTCAGGTGTATGGGCACTTCTTTTTTCCCCCACTGACAGTGACACTTCTGCGATGTACATAATACTAAACTATACTACCTTTGCATATGTCTTCCCAGATATTGGTCTCAGGAACCATTGTTATCAATGCCATAGTTCCCACAGTCAATTGCCAAAGCTATTTTACTTCTTTGAATATTTCAGTAATTATCTTTTTGTTTGTATAACTTTGAGCATTAAATAAGTTTTATGATTGATGTATCCTTTTTGCCACCCTGTAAAATACAATGTACTTCCGCTACAACAATAGTGAACATGCCAATAATATGCCAATTACATATTTTTCTCATTTAAATAGCATTACAAAGGCAAAAAGTGGCAATATGAATATGCTAAACCAAACTAAAATGGTGTCTAATTGCTAAATAGTACACATTTTAGTTTGGTAATTGACATTATATTGTACTAGTTTTTGTTATGCGTATCGATATAGTTTCTGCAACAACAAAGCAGCTATTCCATCAAAACGCTTTCTGTTACAACGGTCATGGTCATTTCGGGTGACAGTTAATTGATATTATAAAAATAATTAAATCTAAACATATAATAAAAATAAAAGGAGGTATCATTTTATCAATCCATCATTCAATTCCATATGATTCAATTTGTAACATGATGGTGAATAAATCTTCTGCATGAGTGAAGTAAACCAAAGATTATGTGCTAACAAAATGTAGTGCTCTGGTAGCGCTCAACCATATAATATTAATAATTAATATGTACAACATTTGTTATAATGTTATATGTTTTAGCGCTACCAGAGCACTAAACCATGATATTCATCTCATAGGAATAGTTTATACATGTACTTTATATTAACGCGTTAGTATAATATTAGTAGAACTACAGTTTTTTTCATTTTATTTTTATGTCCATGACTAATATAATTTATGATTATGATTATTTTATTAATAAATAATATTAGTTAATAATAAAGTTTAATGTTAATTATTATTCTGTTTGTGATTATTATAATAATTGCTATAATAAATATTATGTAGGTATATAGTTTGAAGATGGACTAAATCGTCAGCAATAGCAGCAGCTATAACAATAGCCTGCAAATTTAGCAATGAAGGAGTGTGACGAATAAATGGTAACTCTAATGATATCATAATGGGAAACATTCAACATTTGAAAGATGGTACTATTTCAGGAAGTGGTCCTCTTCACCAAGTTCTCGACAGGTTGTGCTATAAAAGATTAGTATTCATTTCACATTCAAGAAACATTGTCTTATTTGTCTTGTCTTATTTATTATTTTACTATCAGTTCAATTGTATTTTAATAAAGTTTGCAGTTTCGCAGAATGTTGCACACTCAGCAACTGTGATAATGTATATTTTCACATGCGCTACAGCCTACAGTGCATTACTAAATAATAATAAATGTTGTAGATGATTGTAATCTAG
>JAOQGN010070700.1:0-12370 GCA_027564295.1 Himantozoum antarcticum
GGGAAACAGCTGGAACAACCACAAATCATCTGTAGAATTGAAATTCCAAGTACAATGGAAAGCTGCTGCTACAAAACCATACACAAAATCAAACAAATAATATTTTTTCACAAAACATCGAAAGTTTCGACTTTGTTTAAGTTTAGTATACCCTATATCAAGAAATGTTCGCCAGTGTCAAGTATTCGCTATTTCAGGCATGAAAAACATTCACAAGTACCAACTTTACCATTGAGGGCCTCTAAAAAAAATTTGTCATTTTTATTTTCGGTCTTTTTCCTCTTCATAATATCTATTACAAAAAAGTTTTCCAATGACTGTTAATTTTGTCATGTGTTTATTAGAACTGCCGGTAATAAAACCAATATATAACTACACTATATGTCTTATCATGCATTATAATCTTATTAGTATCACCTAGTGCATGTCAGTGAGGTTTTGTCCGTAAACCTGAATGAGTCACTTTCCGCAGCACTGTTTAAAAATTTAGAATTAATTCACCTAAAATTAGGGCCAGCGTGCACACTGAATCATTAGTTTTGTTGCAAAAATGCACATGCACGATGGCTATTTGGGCTTGCATTAACCTCTCTTGTCTACACAATGCCTTATGACATAACATGATAAGGTATGAAAATTAAGAGCTCATTTGCAGCATAGTAACAGAAACATTTCGCCCGTACAAATAATTCACCCTTTCGCCAATTTGTGCGGCCCATTAAATATTCGCCGTTTAAAGGTTCGCACCATTTATTGGGTGCGAAAAGGCGAAGGTTTGTGACCACAAATACTAAATTGATATAGGGTAAAGCAAATGATATGTTTTTAATGAAAACGCTACAATTGTGATTAATGATGAGAATAATATACTTTTGAATAGTGACTATTCGGTGTAAGAGATAGACATATAGACATATAGATATATGATAGCGTATGTACATGTAGAAAAGTATGGAACTATGTGACTATTTAAATGTATTACTAATTATATGACTAGTCTAAAAGATATCTGCTGGTCTTTCTGCCTGCATTTTAGTCCTACATTTTTGTTTAAACGTGTGACCTTTCATGTTTATGAAGCATACACCCATACAGAAGTTATTCAGCCCTTCAGCATACATGTCAAGTCTCCCTTATTGCTCAGGAGTCTCCATCATTTTCAGACGAAACTTAGGTACCCCACCCAAATACAACACCCTACACCAAAAACCGAACCTTCCTCATTTTAACCGAAGTTACTTGGCATTTATGGCATACACCTGGATGGACACTTGGATTTGACACTTGGATGATTTGTTAGCAGCGGCTTCTTTTTGCAGTAAATGTGATGTTTGTGAGTCGCCTTTCTTCATTTCTCCAATGGGGGATTATCTTGGTCAGCTGAACAATCTTCATGTTCATCAGAGTCATCATCCTTAGAAGAATGGTCAAAATCTTAGGGATTAATGCTTTGAGATGGCACAGAAGAGAGGCTATGCTTCCAGAGACTTTGAGATGCTTTCTGCTAAGATCATGCCGTATTGCTTGTGATGCCCTGAGTTCGAGTCCCAATGTGGTTAATCAAAATTTTGGGCCAAATAGCTAACACTGGAGATGCTCCCTCAGCTAGCTCAGCTTTTGGTTTACCACTACTCAGAGTTCTCAGTCCACCGATGGCAACTGATTATTGAAGTGATAGCAAGCCTTGCACTCACTGAGGTAGATGAATAGTACCCTCTCTCACACGGTTAGTCTCCCGTGCTGTATGTGGGTCCAAGCTTGTCTTTATCCAGTCATCACAGTGGCTTTCGCTCAAGTGACTCAAGACTCAGTACATGAAATCATAAATTCAGGTATCGGCCCAGTCAGGAGACTAGCATTTGTATTATTGGTGTACCTGTTACTTGATTCCACATTTCTGAATTGTTCCACGCTTGAAATTAGCAATGTAATCTTGCAAGTGATTGACAATAAAAATAACTATTACATGTATAAGAATAATCGAAATTGATTAGGCCATGTTTATACTGCTACGACCATCAGACCCATACCCAAACTCATAAATTAGTAACAAAATTTACGAAAATACGAAAATTACTAATTTATGAAAATTACTAATTTACGAAAATTACTAATTTATGAAAATTAGTAAATAAATTTAGCAATTTTGTCCCTGCAATTTGCTCACTATACGGGTGCGACTTTGAGTTGAGATTTTGCTAGTTCAATATAAATGAAATAAGCAAATAAATAATTATACAGCAAAACAAATAGGCCTATTATAAAAAGCAGGCTTATAAAATTATTATTAATTGTAAATATGCTAAATGAACTATTTTATTTACCCTCAACATATTCAGATTAATTACTTCAATTTTTTTGCAGTCTTTAGTTAAGTAAGTTTCAGAAGATTTTGTATTAGTTTTGCAGTATGAGCAGCTATTATCTAGTTTTGCAGTATGAGCAGCTATTATCTAGTTATTTTTGGTCCTGGAGTGTAGCAAATGCTCACAGAAATATTTTTCTATCAGTTTAGTTCACTATAATTATTGGTGTGTGGTGAACTAATAAATGATAATTGCTTTGGAAATAAAAACCAGCATATTAATTTCAATTTACAAAAAATTTCAATTTACAAATTCTTGAATTGCACTTCAAGGGTGGCTATATCAAACTTTTGTGCTCACTCCATTGGCTAAGAGCCTATGCGATTTGTCTGGGTAACCTAGCATTGTCAGGTTGCTACGGTCTATCATAGACAATATAAAGCGTACAACAACTCATGCGATAGCGATCCAGCTTTCACACTGATGCGATTTTCAGCAAATTTGTAGGAATTGCATTCTGATACAATAATGTCATAGCAATATAAACGGCCCTTTAGAGAACTAGGTAAAACATCAAATAAAAGCGTTTGATCACTAGAATAGGCATTTGAGGACAAAGTGAACGATTGGGAACGGTCATTCAAAATTAATGAATTAAATATTGAAATAATACAAATAATCCAAACTCGGAGGCGCTCAAGGAATGGGTAGTTTACCGCTCGGCGAGTGAGAAAATATTATAATAGTTCATTCTAAACTAGCATATACTCTCTCTGAACATAGAGTAGGGTAGCTGCCAGAAACTGACTTGTTTTGCAACGTCCATGGCCATTTGATATGCTATTTACTAACAAGGGAACTGCCTATTGGAATAGGTGAATTGAGCAGTTGCTATTTTCTACAGCCCAATGCAAGTTCATTATAAATTCATAAAGAATTATTATGAATTGGACGTTTTTATAGCATTTTGACATTCACGGTTCATTTTTTGGCCTCCAGAATGAGGTTATTTTCTGAAAATGACTAATACTAACTGACATGCATTATGTACATGTAAATGACTAATACTGACTGACATGCATTATGTACATGTAAATTTGTAAACTATTGTTATAATTTCACAAAACAATATAAATACCTGTAGACTAAGATCGTAGAGATTGAGAATGTAAATTGTGCATTGATTGACGTAATTTAGCTAGCGTTCACTTCTATAAATATTCCACCAAGCAGTTCTAGCAATATATTTTGTCTTTCCTAAGCGACATAAATAGCGTGAGTAGCTGGAGGTGTTACTTGATATCATTAAGCAGATAAAAACTACGGTATCCAAACATTCAGGTATCTAAACATCCAGGCATCCAAACATCCAGGCATCCAAACATCCAGGTATCCAAACATCCAGGTATCCAAACATCAAGGACACATTCCTTTACTTGCTTATATTTACTACGTTTAATATAATTTTGACCATATTTATGTTTATATAATTATTATAATAAAATATTGACACTGTTGCGTATTTGGTCACCAAATATTAGGCATTTTCAAACAAGGCAACTGTTCATGAATGCTCACTCAAAGTAAATAATTTCAATATAGAAAATTGAAGAAAACAAAATAAATTCCAAATAAATCAACTCTTGAACCCTTTCAAAGACCAGCTGCTTAATTTGTTACATGAGTAAGAAAACAAAAATAATAAGTTCTAAACTGTAATGCACTCTTGTACCTATAATGTACCTATCTTATACCATAATGTACCTAACTTATACCATAATGTACTCTCTTCGAACACAGAATAAGGCAACCGTTCTAGGGCTATTTGCTTTTGCAATGGGTTGTGAGATCCGAGCCTATTTCATACACCATTTCCTAACAGCAGGCACTGATCTCCTTTTCTTTCCAGAAACGTCACAGACATGTGAGAAGTTGCGATTTCTAGCATAACCGTTCGGTTTGCTTTTAGGTTGGTAAAATATATTTCAATAAATTGGACATTTTTATAGCATTAGGAAACTCACATTTCATTTTATCCCCTCCAGAACAATGCCGTTGTCCAAAAGTGCCCAATGAGCATCATCTAAATGAATGGGGGCGAGTTAACTCTGTTTTATGCATAATTCTGATCCAACACAAATATTGTTTATATGGACATGCAATGTTAGCAGAACTATATTCTCAAACATAAAGCTATACTATGACAAAAATGGCCTCAGTACAATGCCATGAACAAAATAGAAGTGGCTGGATACAATATAATAGCAAATGAAATACAAATGGATGGGAATGGATAAAGCATTGCTGCTGATCCGCAGTGCACTAATAAACCTCATATTGCAAAATTTATTGCCAAATGTTGGGTAAATAATTCTATACTGTAAATCCTATGCAGCCAATTTTAATATTAATTTACATTTCAAGTGAACCGCATTTTGACATAGCATTTCAGTTTAGATAGGAAAATTTTAAAATGCAAACTACATTCCTCTCAAGCTAAGACAGATATTTAATAAATATGTAACAGATATTTGCATAGTACTGATGTATAATTATGACATCATTCATTCTGAAACAGTGCCACAGTATAACAGTATAAATCGTATAAATCCCTTCTACTTTCTATATTCTACACATTTCATTAGCCTACTAGATGCTGATAATGATAAATAAGTTGAAGAGAAGAGCAATAGTTTAGATTTGCACAAAGTATCAAGTTAATGGTTTGCTCAGCCGAATTGACCTCAGCTAGTCAGTTACTCAGCATGAAACCTACCACTAGGTCAACAACAAATCAGTTTGATTCATCCTCTAAATCTATAACAAGGGTTTCAAGCTATTGCTACTGAAACATCCCCTACATTGTGGTGAGAAAAATTGGAGCTCAGCCTGGAAACATTTTCTTTGAGTGCTTAGCCTTATTCCCCTCATTAGCAAACAATATCATGGACATTGCGTGGTGCATAGCACAATTCTCAGCTCAATCTGTATATTTGTGTTGATACAAAGGCTTATTATTGCTTACAAATTTGTGGATTTGCAAATTTGTTTCAGATGTTGATGTTGGCCTAGAGCTATCCCTAAATCCAAACCAACATTGACATTCAGTGTGTATAACAAATAGACAACAAAAATCTTTGCCTCACAATTTCACATTGCAAATAATAACAATACCTGGAACTCAAATAGACTTTTTGAAAAAACACGAGCTGGTGTGAAAGACCTTCCAATTGCTGGAGCATTTGTAACAAGAGCTTAAGCTAGTCATAGTTCACACCACCCCTATTCAAGTTGTGTGTGTTTGGTGTTTAAAGCAGTCAATTAGTTGTTTGCAGTGCATTTGCAGTGTCAATAAACTGGAGATACTCAATTCTTGTGTTGGTCAGTGTGAGTCGGGACATGTAATAGTAAACCCACTCTCATGCTTAATGACAAGGGTGTTTAAGCTAAGCACTTGAATTCTTTGGAATAATGCGAGTAAAATGCAAACATTGAAATTATGGTTAATATTGGCTGAGTGGACAAAAGGAAATTGCCTATTAAAGCTGATGTTGCCTCAGGGTGGCCTAGCCTGCCTGCTACTGACAGCATCACTTTAATTGGAATCCTTTGTACCTGCTCTACCCTGTGCCAACTGTGCAGAGTATAGCAGTAGTAGAGCAGGTACTATGAACAAATTAAATGTTCCCTTTTGCTAAGAAGAGGTCAACTTATTTTAGTGGCAAAAATTTTAATCACAAAAGATGTTTTGCATCTGTCATCAGTTAGGCCTATCTGGTGCTATGAGCTAGGCCTATGGTGCTATGAGTTAGGCCTATGGTGCTCTGAGCTAGGCCTATTGTGCTATGAGCTAGGCCTATGGTGCTATGAGCTAGGCCTATGGTGCTATGAGCTAGGCCTATGGTGCTATGAGCTAGGCTATTGTGCCAGGAATGGAAACAAAATAAAGTTAATTCTTTGTTGACAATTAACATTTATAGATTTATTTACCAGACAGTGTAGTCATATTAGTAAAATATAAATGTATGCAGATCAAGAATAAGAAATGCCAATGCCATATTAAACTTTGACAACTCTGTCATGGTGATTGTTGCTGAATTTAGACAATGTCACTAGATGCCAGACAGAATTAATAAATTATAGACACAAGTTTCTGTACAGAGCCATGTCAAACTCGTACTTCGGTGCCACAGAAATTGAACCTATACAGTAAATTGTAAAAAATGTGATGAGGTATTATAGTTTACAATATAAATATAAAAATAGATTAAATTACATAATATTATTATAGAAGGTTAGAACATATGCCTATGATATTTCAGTCAGCTTAGAGACAGGTTGCCTGTCTTAGATGAAATGTCATCTTTTGACATAGGTATGCAAGTGTTGATAATTTTGATTGACATAAACGATTTACAATTTACATATTACATGCCATATTTTTGTAATTATGAATAGCACGCTGCCTTCAATACAAAACATTAGCCGCATCAAATTACTCTTTGGTATAAAGTTCAGAGCAAAGATAACAGATTATACTCTATAAATTGTTTATATGTATATCTATAATCTTTGGTTGAGAGCAAGATTTATAGAATTAGTTATAGGCTTATAGCTATAGTAGAGAAAATGAAACTAGTAAACTAGTAGACAGTAAAGTCTAGTAAAAACAATAATAAATTTACGATATAAAAACTAAACTAACCTGCATAAAACCATCGGATACTCACTGATTTCAGAAACATAAATATGTGAATCTCAAATATTAGATATATAATATCTGTGCCGCTTAAAATATATGCTGCCATCTCAAAAATACAATATAATTTGAGATAGCAGGAAAGCACCAGGTCGAATACCATTAGTTCAAAAACCTGGACTAAACAAGTGTTTCCTATATAAATTAAGGAATTGTGCATGTAAGTGTGGCTTGGTTGCTGATTGTCATGGTACTCGGGTTATACGTGGTACTCGGCCGGGTGCCGTAGTGACTGCGATGATTGAGGGGAGACGTAGCGGTGACTGTAATAATGAGATCTGTGAGCCGCACTGGACCGGTTGCCAGAATGCTGACTACTAGTGCCAGCTGTCTTACTATGGTGTGCTTTTACTGGTATATAGTGCCTGAGTGAGCTATTGTTATTGTTATTAGACTGTTGGTATGACGCTTTACTAGAACTAGAGTATTTTTTACAACAGCTTTTGCTGCATACTTGAGCCCATGTATCTAAAGTTTTACATCCAAGTATGCAGAGTCCACTCGTTACTCCAGGCAGTAACGCGGAGAATATTTTGAGTATATATATTTCTACACTGGGAGTATTTGTAGAGTGTTTGTCATACCATGAGTGTAAGTTTAAGTACTCATAGAAATAGCAAGTCAGTAGACAAGTCGAGGGCACAGTGTATAGTAGACTGAATATACCAATTCTAATCATGAGTGTTTCGATATTTTCATCACATTTGGTTGTTTCTTTTTTCTCTTGGCAAAACAACACTATGTAACCAGCCAATAATAAGCAGATGCCTAACAGCAGGTACGCAGCAAATGGTGCGATGACAAACCCAAGTAAACTTGTTGGGTTTGAAGTTCCTACAAAGCATAGGCCTGTAAGTTCATCACTGGAAACGTCTCGCAGGACTATAATAATTATACTTTGCACAGCAGGTATTCCCCAGGCTACGAGATGAAAGTAGGAGGTGTAGAGCTCAATAGCGTCATGACTCCACTTCAAACCAGCAGACAGGAGCCACGTCAAGCTAAGCACCACCCACCATAACGCGGCTGCTGTGCTGAAATAGTAGAGTAGAAGAAAAATGGCAGCACAGTTTGTGTTATCTAGTCCTTGTGTCATAACTTGGTCAGAGTCACAGGTAACTTGACTTCTACCTGCGATAAGCCTGATGAGATATGCTATGGAGTACATGGCATAGCATAGTGATAAGAAAATAATTGGTCTCTTTGGATAGTGAAACTTGGAAGAGTCTATAAGAAATGTGATGACTGTCAAAACGCTGAAGAGCAAGCAGAAGGAAGTCCATACAGCCATCCATATCTCAGCAAACTGCTTCTCTCTACAACATAAAGTCGACAATAGTACCTCAGGTACACTTAAAGGCTATATCTAATCGGACAATAATGACAAGTTTACAAAAGACACTACGTCATGAAACTCTATTTTGTAACACAGTTTCTACATTACTTTTTAATGACAAAATCAAACCCTAACCACCCACCCAACCCCACTCATTTATATAACACAAATCGGAAATATTCATACTCATCAACTAAATGTCCAATTATTAACTTCACTTTACTTATTTAATTTTATTTAATTTACTTTTTTAATTATCTGATAGCACAAATTTATTGGAGTTATCTTCACATTCCTCACCAGGTAAAAATATTAATGTATCAGATTCATCTAGGAAATCTTGGTATCTCATCTGATACATGGAGTGTTATCAGGGATAGGGTGTGCTAGATAATAACATGATATATCAACTTTCATTAAGACATTTAGTAGTGCCAACCTACATACTGATGCTGTATATCCGAATCTAGCTATCTAATAAATGGAGATGCAGTTCATAAATGAATATTTGGGTTGGATAATAGGGGAATAAATTTGGTTTGAAGCAGATTGGAGCAGACTTATCCCACCCATCATCATAGATCTCTCTATTGGCATCATTCCTTTTCAGTTCGGCACCTTAAGGTGCAATAAGACTTAGATCTTGGGGTTTTCCTCTTCCAAACCACACATTGGAAACTGAGTCTTTGGACTAAACTGGTAAAGGAATGTTACCCTCTCTTATCCATCCTAGCTGTGAACAGTTGATTGTTGTTTTAGCTCAAGATGACAATGAGGTAAGAGCCCTGTGAACTAGTTACCCACTTACTAACTCGCTAACAAAACATCAGATTCCTGTTTTTGTACAAAAACCCCAGGAAACAGTAAAATTATTCTGTGACAATGATTAGTAGATCTATTTGATCACAAAACATTGAATGGGAGTTTTGCCAAGAAAAATAGATATCGATTAGTTGTATGCTATGCTGGGTGAAGTGAGCTGTGAGGTCTAATGACCTTCACAATGACCTTCACAATGACCTTCGTAATGACCTGATAACATGCTTGCAACTCATCACCTTATAATATGCCAACTACTTATCACAAAACAGTGGAGGTCAAACAATAATATATTATCCTCAAAAAATCAACCAAAATATCTTAAAACACAAGGACTAAATTAGAGCCGCAACAAACAGATTTTTGTTTTGTCAAGAAATCCTCCAATCTTGCCAGACGTGTCCCCTTCAATGAGAAGAGGACACAGACATTATGCAGGTGACCCAGGTTCGATTCTCATGTGTGCCACTTCATTTGATTTGTAAAAAAATAATCTAAGTGATTGTGGTACACGCTGTACTATCAATGCTAAAGGCCTCTGGGCAAGGCTTTGAACCTGAAATTTGCCTGAGTGTGCTCCAGCCCTTAACTGAGAGTATATCGGGCCCCGTATACGGCGGCCTTGGCTTCGGCCACAATATTTCTCACTTGTGCGACAACAAACGGATTTAAACATTAAAAATAACAGAAAAGACGAGCCTTTGCTTAGCTTGAAATGTAGATAGTTGCTGGAAGTTGACATATTTTTATACAATTAATATTAAAGAAACTGTTCACATTTGAGACTATATCTGCTGCATTATTGCCATTACTGTGTTCTTGCTAGAATACATTTGCCACCATATAGTGGTCAATCAATGTCTCAGCTGTCGTTTGATATCTCATTTGTTAGGATTGGACCACAGGTAAGCTCATAGTATTGAAATTTGCAAGGCATGTTTTCAGCAATTTCGGACAAAAAATTTGAGAAGTTGTCTCCTTCCCGCAATAAAACGCTATCACCTACCATTCGGGAAAATTGAAAACGTCATATATTTGACCTTATTATATATATTATGACAAACTTTAGTTCCACGGAAATTGGAACCAAGAAGCAGCGCATGCGTGTATGTATAAACAATATAGGAGGTAAAACTGGGTTGTCGCTATTTCCCACTTATAATGACAGATAGTCGCCTCCACGTTTATTGCGGGTGTGAAGAGATGCCCCTGGAAGAGTAAGTCCGCTATGACATAAATTATACTACATTTCTTCACGGAACTGTGTTGCGCATGTGGATGCCAGTAAATAGGGTGTACCTATTTCTAACCGATAATTACCAAGTGATGACCTTACTGGACTTTGATCTCATGCTAGAGCGTCATATTTTGGTTCCAATATCTGTGGAACCAAAATTTGCCCTGTATCTTATAAGGTCAATTTGTAGACGTTTTGTGATTTCCCGATTGTTGGAAAACAACACATTATTGCTGGAAGGACACAACTTCTCAAATTGTTGTTGAAAATTGCTGATAACACGCCTTACAAATTCGAATACTGTGAGCTTAGCTGTGGCCCAACCCTAACAAATGAGGTATCAAACGACAGCTGAGACATTGATTGACCACTATATGGTGGAAAATATATTCTAGCAAGAACACAGTAATGACAATAATACACCAGATATAGTCTCAAATGTGAACAGTCCCTTTAAGCTGAATAAATTGATCTTCGATTTACGGTTGAGAAAACTTTATAAACAGTAGGCTACTAAGTAGAAGAAACATTAGACATGTCATTATCCTATTCATTCACCAAAAGACAAAATTTTGGTATAGTACAATGAAAATTTCTTTGGTGTCAGATGTCATTTATTTAGGTGTCACTAATTCAAATTAATTACTTCATTATATGAAACAGATATATATTAATCACACTTAAGCTGGAAAATAAATTCCAATTTTGAACTAGATGTCACTGTCTCTCAGATCCCAACGTGTCACCAAGTAATATCAATTAGCATACCTGCTGTTGAAGACATTGTCAACATCACACATGGCATGACATGTTCCACTACTGTTTAGATATTTGTACGCTGTTGGCTTTCTCATAGAGTCACATGACGCTGCCTTGCTCTTAGCAGACATGGGAGTCGATTGGCTCTTAGGTGGCTCTGTTGACTTGGCAAAGATGTCACCTTGAGAGATGGCCTCATCTGGAAAGGCCATACACATGGTATCCTCTGTGTTCTTGAGAGGAAATACTGAGCAGTTCAGTGCCACTGGCCATGCGTAGCCGATTGTTTGCAGGAACGGCTCACACCTTTTCTAAAAAAGAGAAAAGCAACAGTTGCGTTATTGGTTATAGCTTAGGTAGTATGAATTTATAGTTTGCTTTACTTCATTATAATAATATTATACAGTAGATAATATTACTGCTTATCCCTGCATCACATGACACGGCTTAGGAATACTTTACAGTGTGGCAGATGTAATCACAGCATCAGCATACTAAATCGAGGGGGATATATTGCACAAATAAATGCAGAGCTGACTGAGCCAGTGACAGCATTAAATTTATCCAATTATTTGGAAAGAGGTCGCTCTTTTCTTGCTCACACTGTTGTTGAATACTGTAAGACTTTTAAAACGGTATGGATATTATAAAAAATATATATATATATATATATATAAATGTGGCAATGATAGGGTTCCATGGCTAAGCTTCAGTTTCTGACCCCCAAAATGTGACATCATATTGGTGCATTTATTGGTAGTTATAGTTATTTTTCATTTTTTAATCCTTGTTGCTCGTTCCAATTACAGTATGCTATAATAAACGTTAAACGTTAAACGTTAAGCTTAGTAAACGTTAAATTGCCAGAGGATAGGTGGCAGACATACTTCAATTAATAAAAGATGTTCCAAATGAAAAGAACTTGTTGTGTTAATACACTTGCCTCAGCATCACAGTTGGGTACGAGTGTATACATTTGATAATAGCTTCCGATTATCTTTGTCAACCATAGTCATACAAAAGCAAAGCTAGGCATGTTAGAGACAGGTTGAAGTTTTTAGGGAGCCAGGTCTTTCTCAAATATTTTGAGGAAAGGAATTTTGTTCAAGGGTTTTTGACTTTTCTTGTTGATTTCTTACAATGTGGTGTATGTA
>JAOQGN010070811.1:0-12368 GCA_027564295.1 Himantozoum antarcticum
GTGTAACCTATGCCACTCTGAGCTGCGCTGATGAGGCCTAATAGGTCGAAACAGCTGCTGTCCGCAGATTTGAGTAAAATGAAATATATATTATTATTAAAATATAATTCAAAAGTACATAAACATTCAAAAATAAAATTTATAGCGCAGGCCTAATAAATATTGATAGTGTAGTAGATATTGGGACCAGAGGTTTGGGTAGATTGTGTGTACATTGCCAGTTCAGTGATGTGGCTGCAATGATTATCAAAATTGGCCAAAATTAACATAAAAGTTTAGCTTCCAGATGAATTCACTTGCAGCCATTCACCTCGGGACAAGCGGTTATGAGGGTATGGCACAGCATACATAAGTATTATATACAGCAAAGAAGCTGACATAGAAACTATATTATACCAAATAAAGCTAGGTCAGATCTGTTATGGGTGTGCATATTAGGTTTGTAAAGGTACTTAGGTCAAGCCAAAGGTGCTGTATTAAGTTTGCTGTGAGTATGGTGAATAGCAAGTTCGGGAGATGTGATTGGTTTACCGAGACCCAATGGAAATGCAATGCTTTGAACATGCCTGGGAATTTTTCAGTCATAAAATTCTTGTCATTGAGGGCATACAACTCCTGAAGTGGAATTTCAACACTGTAGTCTAATTACAACTGTATAGTTTCCAGTTTGTTTAAAATAAGATGTTTGTCATCAATAACTTACAACATTATTTTATTGCAATGTAAATAGACAATGAAAGATAAAAAAAATGTTTGTCATCGATAATTTACATCAGTATTTTATTGCAATGTAAATAGACAATGAAAGATAAAAAGAATCGAGAATCGAATACTTTTAAGCAGAATCGAATCGGGTTGTTAAAAATGTGAATCGCACAGCTCTACCACAGCCTATTGCCCACTGTGGTTATATTAAACATACTTTAGACTTGGGTTGGTGAGCCTTCCTCTCTAGGCCCTTATAAGTTCTAGAACTAGTCATTCCTGGTGTTTCATTGTAATCTGGCTTTCGCTTCACTGGTGAAGCAGCAATGCCATTGCCAGACACTTTTTTTTCCTGTAAAATAGATCAATTAAAAACTACTAAGTGTAAATTAAATAAACTTGAACAAACGTCACAGCATGGGCGGAGGAGAAAAAGTAACCACGACACTATTATGTTCATATAGATCACTATATCGGCATATATTTATCTTGAATTACTCCCACCAAAGTCGTCTACATTATATTTGCAACATTCTTGCTGGAAAGCTTGCCTATGACATCCTTAAGGTCAGTGTTTTGATTGTACCTCGCCATTCCGTAGTTAAAATCTAGGAGAGTAAATAAATCGGAAGGAACTCTCCGATATCACAAGCATCACTGCCTTTGGGTGATCTGACCACTTCCAGGGTACTCACAGTAAATATTCATATTATGTACTTAGCTTATTTATACAAAACACGAACACATGATCCCGAGTATTAGAGAATCTCTTCTATTATATACTCTGACATTTATTCGCAAGAGAAATGACGGAGAAACAAACCTTTGGCCACTTGATTACAGTCCGGACACTACGCTAATCCACACGCTAATCCACATTGCTATCACGCTAATCCACACGCTAATCCACATTGCTCCCTCTATCCCTCTATCAATTTAACAATACAAAAAGTCCCAAATTACCCTCTATGTCAACGCTCAGGGCAGCAGAGGATAACTAATCAGGTTAGCTGATAGAGCTGTGGAGTAGAAAACATGTTTGTCATCAACAACATCTCATTTCCCTCACATAAATAAGTATTAGCCTAACTGGGTTTAACTTGATTCAATAATGGCAATTTCAAAGTTGTCTTCTCTTTATGCCATGCTCTATTACAATTTCTATCACATTTTTCTACAAAACCATGGCAATTTCGTTGTCAAAATTTGACAAATTTTGTCAAGAGCATTTCAACATAAAGCGGAGTGACTTAAAACCAACCTTATCCTTTGCAATTTGAGCCTTCTTCATTTCTTCAAATCTCTGATGCATAAGTTGTTGAGGAGTTGAGGATGTGATTCTTTTTTTGACTGGCTGTTTAGAGAAATTCTGTGAAACGACAATCATGCAACTAATTAGCCCGACCAAAATACCTCCTCGGTCACAAATCTACTGTTATCTATAATTAGTGCTTTTTTTCTGTGTTGGACTCATTTCAATCTAAGGAGTCGAACAATACAACGGCTTGCTTCATGTATGATAGATTATACAACAGCAGATATTGTCCAAGTGTACTCAAATATATTCGCTGAAAGTTACTGTATAACCGTTATATCATAAGTAGCCAACTAACCAACAGGGTAACCTACGCTACTCAACCCTGAATGTTTTACACAAGTCCAGATTGTAAACGCTTGTGCTTTACGGAGTTGAATAAGCAGTAGAAATAATAGAAAATATAAAGTATACCTGGGCTCCTTCTCGAGCTGTCCTTTTCCGTGATGCCTCAGGTAAATCTATTTCTGATGGCTAGATGAAACAAGATGTACAACATTGAGTTTTACACAAATGCAACAGTAAATACAAATATATTGTTACTCAATTCGGGCGTATCTGCATTACGTTTAAGTTATGTTTTAGGTTAGTTGGTGACTTGCTATATCTTTTAGTAATGTTTTAAAGACATTACTATATTTTCACTCTCACTTCCAGTCAATCTTTCAAACTTCTAGTCTGAGGACCACTTGGCCTACAACCTATAGATAGTAGGAGTACCAGGTGGATTACAACCTGCAGATAGTCGGAGTACCAGGTGGCCTACAACATGTAGATAGTCTGGGTACCAGGTGGCCTACAACCTACAGATAGTCTGAGTACCAGGTGGCTTATAACCTGTAGATAGTCTGGGTACCAGATGGTCTATAACATGCAGTCAGAACACAGACAAATCATCACCCAATGCTACTGAACTCTTGATGCATGCTAAGTGGCCAGGCAGGCTATGATGTATATTTTATGGCTAAGTATACCTTATATTCGGTCTTCGGGGCACCTCCATATTTACATCTGCCTAACCTACCCAAACATTTCAGTTTATTCAATTTGGGAGACAATATTTCTGTACTTTTTATTATTATAATCATTGAACTACTTATTGGGTATTCCAATCTATAACACTGTGCTATCATAAAAAAATTAAAAATTTTCATTATCATACACACAAACCCAAATTCCTAACCCACCTTCCTGCATACTTCATTTGTGAAACTAATCTGAGAGAGAAGCCGATTCAGATTCTTCCAGTAATGAAGTTATGCGTAAGGTTTTTGGCAAAATTTCTATTCGGTTCGATGTGGCGTGCCTTCCGATGGCGTTCTGAGACACCAACACCCAAACCCAAGAAATAAGCTAAGGTCAACGTGACCGAATTAAAAAGAAACTTTGCTAGATTTTTCGTCAATTCTGTACCAAGAAAACAATAATATCTTTGATGTTATAAAGATATCGCGGAACTCGTCTTTTCATTGAGCACATATCTGCTATCATATTTTGTGACCATTAGTTCACATTAATTACTTTGCGAGGAAGACCTACCTCACTGATGTCAGTAGCCCATTCAAGTTCATCTGGTACATTGTCTTTAAACATGGCAAACAGTTCCTTACATTGATCAGCGTCACCTGAACTAGATACAATAATAGGCGCTGTCTCCTCGCTAATATCAGAATTCTCTAACTGGGTACATAGTTCTGTTGTTATCTCCAAGCAACTATCCTCATCGGATATATGCCGCTTATGTCTTGATTTGTGTTTAGAAGAACGAGATTTGCTTATTTTTTCTTTCTCATCAGGTTTCTCCTGTTTGACAGGGTTCTCCTGTTTGACTTTGGCCTGTTCTACTGGATTGTTCAACGGTTTCGTTCTATCATTCAATTGTTCATCATCACTACTAGTTTCTGCAGTAAGGTCTACCACTATTTGTTTGTGTTTGGTAACAGGTACAGCAACAATATCTCCATTGTCTATGTCTTTTTTGGAAACTGCAAGCTCCACCTCCTCATCGGAGGTTTCACCAAACAAGTCCACAAATTCTTCCAACTCTTTTTTGGATATTGCACGCTTGGGTGCAACTTTCTCAGCAGCTGAGGAGCATGGTGCCTGTTCAGCCTCATTATCGATAATTGGCTTTGGCAAAGGCACGGCATCAGCCTTATTATCGATAGTTAACTTTGGCAAAGGCACGGTGTCATCATCACCATCTGCTGCTGCTACTGCTGCTGCTACCTTCGGTAACAACTCAGCATCATCATGATTGTCCTCGGCTTCAGATGAGGGTTCACTGTCTTCAATAGGTGCACTAAAGTCGATTCTCTATAAAATTATGCAAATTAAAATGGCATGGGGTTAAAGCACAGCCATCTATTGTCTACAGTCTACACTAACAGCAACTTCCAATGTCTGATACCAAGAGTACGTATAAAATCATTACCTTGTACAGTTATAAATGACGATAGTGAACGATTGGAAAAGTGGTCAAACTTCACAAATGGAAACGAGAATGTAAAGCAAGCGATAAAATGTTTAAAAATGTAACTACAATGTACTGGAGTTTGTTCCAGTTGCCTCTGCATTACATCTTCACATATACATATTACGTACAGTACACAATAGAAAAATGTAGGATCGGCCATGAAGTGCACTAACCAAAGAAGATGTGTCATCAGTGTCTGATGTATCAGAGGGAAGCTGGGTTTCAGCTTCCCCATTTTGTATCGGAGAGGCAGTAGAAATTGAGCTAGAATTGGTCTGTCCAATTACTTGAAACTCTGCATTCAATACTGAATCATCTGTATTAACAGTCCCCTGTAAACATAGAATAGCACTGCTTATACTACAAGTGTACAAGAAATGGAGATTAGAAAAGGACAGCTGCAGTTACAACATGAACATGAACAGAGTTATCAGATGTGAGGCTGATCGAGGTCTGCTGCAGTCTTGACAGGCCTTCTGCACGCTGCTATAGGGATGACGGGATGATGGAGGCAGTTGAGAAAACATAGCAAAAGGCTATTCAACTAGTTGCACATATTGTGTAACAATCGGAAACTCAAACAATAAAGTGGAGGGAAGACACCACACTTATAGTGCTTGCATTTCATTTCACTTGCATTTGCATCATGATTGAGCAACAATATAACTCAATCTAACGTGCTTCAATTCTTTTGTGATCAGGAAAAATGACTACCCTGTTTGCTCTCATAGGCTTTACAAATAAGATAAGATAAACGGTCAATATTTGCTCTGCCTTTGCATGAGCTAAATGTTTATAAATAAAATTGAAAATTAACTTATATTAATGTTCAATTGTACTGATTTAGACATTTATTATGCTGATAATAATATTAATGTACACAAATAACAATTCAGTCCCATCATTGCAAATCAGCTATTGCATAATTATGTCTAGCCACCTCCAGCAGTAACATTGTCATGTTTGTACATAAACATGACTAGCAAAGCGAAATCACAAGTAATAGGGGTGCCCTAGTAGGGGTGCCCTAATATGCACCCCTATTACACTAAATTGCAATCTCCGTTGATCTAGCAAATGCAATTATGCAAACAAGGCCAATATATTTAATTTCTGTTCTTATTAAAATATTTGGATATTCAAAAATGGGAAATAAATTCAAAGTATGCTGATAAATTCAAGAGTTGAAATATGTAGTAGGCTTACCAGGCTGATATTATTACCTGGTTTGCATTTGTCTCCTCCGGACCACCATGGAGTTTGTTTAGCTCTGAGATAGGGGTGGGTTTATATACTAGAGTAGAAGGTCCAGTAGGAAATGGAGCATGCTGGTAATGAGGTCTGGGTAGTGCTGCCGACCTGTACGCTGACTTTTTAGTCTTTAGAGATGGTTTAGTTCCTAAGGCAGTCGGTGTAGTCGATGAAGTGCCAGCACCTTCTGATGCTTCACATATAAGATATTATATTAATAACTTACGGTATAGCACATAAAGTAAATATTCACCAATTTTATATCATAATCTTCACTTCCAGCGAGTGACACAAAGATGTATATATAGTATAGGCCTACCAGTGATTGTAACTGACAATGTAGGCCCATTTCTTTCTTGCAATACAACACAAATAAAATAATTCTACCATTTTCTTTGGAATACGATAGCTTCCCGGAAAGGAGAATAACGTTCATGATGGTTGAAGAATAAAATCATAAACATTCATGCTACTGCATAAGATAACTTATTCTTGCAACTAGATATATTACCTCTCACTAGTTAGTAAATTATAAATAGTGTCGCGAAATATTTGCGTCTAAGCGCAGAGTATAATTATAGGGCTAAATAAACTATGTGGGCACCTTCCAACTAACTAAACCCGCTACAACCCTTGAATAATGATGTAGGCCTACCTGTTAGCCAGTACATACTAAAAATTCAATCATTACATATTGATTTTAAACGACGCATGTTTTATGTTTATAATCATTATAAAAGTCGATAAATCAAATAAAGTCAAAACATATACTTCCTTTGAGAAGAGAAATGAGAACGGCCCTAGTTTGATTTATTGTTGACAATACAATGTATCGGCAATAGGCAACGTGTCATAGAGTAATAGAGCAGAGTATGAAGACTCTACCATGTAGGCATGACGACTGGGAAGTTATCTGTGCTTCAAAATTTGCATATTATTATTGATTATCTTCCGCTCCATCATGACGTCATGACGTCGTGATGTCATAATGGGATATATTTATGTTTCAAACCGAATATCAATAAAGAAAATTGATAAAACAGACTGATTACAAACTAAGCAAATATCACAAATTAAAAAATGACATAAAATATTGGAAAAACTCTTTTTCCATTTCTCGGTTCGGCACTATGTCCGGACAATACCTGACAAGTTTACGAGTGGATGTCTTAAAACTGTTAAAATTTATGGACATGGAGGACATAGATCCTCAGAGATTTTACTAAAGTGATATGAGCATACAGAAAACTATAATTTGTTGACCTTCGGCAGGTTTAAAATATCTAGTCTATCAAAACAGTCATCTATTTTTACAGTAAAAATTATTCGGCTTGCAGCTTTATGCAATTCTCAAACTTTGGGTTTATTATGCTCCGATCAAACAGTGTTCATGCCCATCTGCTTGAGTCGCTTTATTAAAACAGCCTACAATTACATTATTAAAAATTTAATTTATATACTCAGAAAGAGTAAGCCAACGGTAACGCCTAAAAATTTGGCTAACTGTGCAGGAAAATATCAGTTCCTAAATAGCTGATAGGGTCATCGATAATATTACTATCAGAAAATGACATAGTTAACATGATGGCCTTATTATTATTTAAAAGTAGGCCTATAGTTGGAATGTTGTTGATGTTGACCATTCAGAAGCTTGTTAAATATATTTCTTATACATGTATTAAGTGTTATCGCGTGTTTGACCTGCTACTTACAGTATGTTTGCCCTCTAGAATTGGAACTGGAATAAGATGCTATGGAAGACTTTCTAACAACATTAGTACTTGCTTTCTGATGTTTGAAATGACAATTTGGGCGTTCACATACACTGGTGTTGAAGAATGGACATGGAATACTCTTAAAATATCCCGATGTTGGGAACATGCCGATCAACGCTTGATAATCTGAAATGAAATAAAACATATATTAAACAAAGTTAGGGCTTACCATATGGTAAATTTGTAATCACAAAAAAGTTGAGAATCAAGTTGACACCGATTAAAATGGTACAAATTTTCATATGTGGTGGGATACATTTAATATAAACAATATAATAATGCAGACCGGCATAACCCATTAAGCTATTTTTTATAATACCGATTCAAAACATTATGGAGCCTAAATCGCCAACGAATATGAAATTCATAGTGGCTGCGACCTCAGAGCCACACATGCAAATAATTATACAATTACATTTCCTTTCTCCATTTCTAACAGAGCTGCAGCGATTAGTTAAAGAGGATCAATAATCTAATCACCACATTGAAAATGGAAATTTGAATATGGAAAAATTGAAAATCGAGAATCAATTAACAACTTTAAAATAATATAAAAATTATGGCAGAAAATTAACTTTCTCAAAAGTAAAGACACCTTCATCATAGGTAACAACTTTTAAAACTAAAACAATTAGTAAATCATCTAGTAAGATAGTCAGTTAGGCCAATGTATATTGTATATACATTTCAGTATCACAACCCAGTGTCAATGTGTTAGTTAGTTACCTTAACAATGTGCACCAGAGATCAAGTTGGTGCAAATCAAAAGGATCAATTAATCAATGGAAAAAATTGTTTCTCATATTGGTGAATTGTTGTAAGCTATATTTCTAACGTTTTATTTCAAATAAATTCCAAAATAAATTATTACAACTAAAGCACCATTAACTTTCCGATGGCATTATGATGTAATAATCATCAAAATTACTTCCCTTGTCGTTTAATTAAAATCTGTACAGTGTACACATTGGAAAGAGGTCATAGATTGATCTTTGCTCGTTGCAATCCATGCTTGGCAATTAAAGTGTTTCTACATTTTTATCTCGGCAAGTTTGAAAATTTAATTCTTCATTAACTGATGTTAAGGCAATTAGCAACACATACCGCAATTACAATAATTGTCAGATATAATATAAATAATATGAGACCGTTGAAGATTGGAAGTGGCTATTATTTGAAATAATAATTTAATATAATAAATAGTGCAAATATCTAAAAACAATTAATAATAATTACAGCTATACTTATCTCTATTCAATAAGATTCATAATATTAACTTAAAGCTATAACTTTAGCTATATTAGTATTATACTTACAGTGTCAACTTCTAAATCAAAATTAAACAAATACAAAAACAGATAATTAGAAATAAAGTAATCAAGTTTACAATAAATTGAAGAAAACATCGTTAAAGATTCAGATGTGAAAAATATAGGCTAGGTCTAGGCTGGTTTCATGCTTACAAATTGAATTAAAATTTGGTTTGAATTGCTATAATAACTTTAATACTGCTTAAATGACCAAAAAGGAAAGCGATCAAAAAATTAAAGTAAAGAAAAAAACACCCTTCGCTAAGGCAAGCAGTTGAGCCGTAGTTAAGCATTTCCTGACACAAATTTTACTAGAGCACTGCTCTTTACATAATTTGTGTGCAAGGGCCACTGGTACGAGATGAGCTAATGCTATCATCATCATCAGCAGCTCAATATGATTGGCCCAATTATATAATAGAAAACTGAAAACAAAGAGGTACAAGGGTAGGGAAGATAACTCCATGGTTCACCGCTGAAAGACGTCCATTATGGAAATGAGAGGAGGCAACTTCCTAACAAACATCACTTCCTTTGTGGCACGAGGGCATCATTTTCAAGCTATCTGCAGTATGTGTTATGTGTATGTCTTTTGTAATATACTTAAATGTAACTTTTGTCCACATGCCAACATCCTAGCGAGCTCGTATTAAATAATTAACAAGCCTATGTGGTAAATAATTTTCTAATTCCATTGCTATATCAAAATCGCATTTTAACATTTTATAGCAAGTAATCTTATACGGATCTGATCGCAACTAGCTTTTTTGATACTATAATTTTGTTTACAACAAGTTTTTACCACTTACAATCTTAGTGAATTATCTGAAAAGTTCAAACTGCAAATACACAAAACTTGTATGATATAAAACTGCTTTTAATCAAAATATATACATATGTGCATACATGTACATAAATATATTACTATGAATATACTATGCATATGCGTATATTGTACATGTACATTACATGCAGACGCATACATATGTTATGTGTACATGCGTACATGTATATATGCATGTATTGGATTCTCACGTGAAACAATACCAAAGAAACAAACACATATTGCAATACTCTGGCACACTGGTTTATCTGGATAGCATAATAGAAATAGCCAATACAAATTAGTTTTAAATAATGAGTTTATTGTTAATAATTGAATACAACCAATGTATTACACAACAATATACTCACGATAATAAAAGCACTAATGCCATAGGCTGGAGAGTGTAGAGAGTGTATACTGTAGCGTATACTGTAGCACATACTGTAGTGCAACTGTTCATTGTACATTATACAAGTATTTACTAGCAGATACTGGAGTGCTGTAGTCAGTACATTATTGACAATGTGCTGCTACCAGCTACTTCAGTAGTTTGTTTACCATCTCTTCCTTCGTAATAAGATGTGTAGATTTCTTTACAAGGTTCATTAGATCTTGTATATTCCTTGACCAATCGTCAAGTATATCGTTCGGATTTTTACTGCTAGCAAACTGTATGATGCCGCTTAGTCTATTGATTTTAGCCGACACCGTTTTCTTAACGACAAGCTTTGATAGAAATTCCTCAGTTTCCTATTCCAATATAAAAACAATCAGTAATTAGAAATTTGCATTAATAAAACATGGCAGTTGTGTGATTGTGATTGACTGAGTGATCAAGTTGAGCCCATAAATCAGTATTGGGTGCAGTGCAGTGCGGGTTACATAGTTAACAGTATCCATCCAAGCATAGAGTCAGGTGAAAAACTGGCAGTTATTTGAGTTTGTACCTTTAACAGTTTATGCTACTCGTGTTAGCAATTTAAATGGCAGTAGACTGTATTTGATAGTTGTAACGAATAGTAAAGCTTACGTCTGGTGTTAGATCCAGGAGCTCAGCCATTCTCTCTATCCTCACTCGAGTATAATACTTTGCCATAACTCGGATATTCTGTAATATATACGTACATATACCTATCATTGGTACAACCCATTTACATATTAGCATTGCTATAAATGATGCACCGGCACGCAATAATTACTAAAGCTAAGGAAATGAGATGCTACATTACTGGTAAACTGATAGCACTACTACATTATTGATACTGAAAGTACTGCTACATACATGTTCAACAACTCTGTGTTTCAGATCAGTCCACCTGCTCTCTCCTAGAGTAGTATTACGTGTGAACATTGGAGTGCAGACATCCTTAACTCCATCTCTGAGCAGAGACTCATACGTGGCACACAAATGCTGCCATCTCATTATTTCACAAGTAGTAAACAACTTCAACAATTCACTAAAACAAATGCACATAATAAACCAACATATCTCCCTGCATGGTCAGAGCACATGTCTCTTATCAGATGCTGCATGGCATTCAAACAATGATGAACTAAAGGAAAATCTTCACAAATAACATTAATAAGAGTATACATGTACATACAATGCAGGAAATAATTACTGTTTTATTTCAATACATAATTACAAAAAAATTGACTTGAGATGCCTGTTAATTAAATATTGACTTGAGATGCCTGTCAATTAAATACGTATTGCTGCCCAATACTTGAGAGGCTTACTTGGAACTAAAGCCTGTAAATTGTCACAGTTGCCTGGTGTAACTATGTAACAAACAACTGGTGTAACAAAGGATTTTATAGCTTGTTGCAGCTAAAAAGATTGGGAATAGCTATCGACAAAGTATGCCTTTTTTACACTGCTAATATTCACTCTGTACTGACTTTTGCAATGTAATGTATTCCATCATTTTACAATTTTTTATGCAAGTACCAACTTGAATCCATGGAGCGGGTGCGAAAAACTCAGTACTAAGATAATGCTACCCCAAACAGACAGTTAAACTGCTCGATTAGACGTTTTAAACTTGCCTAGACTTGATGTATTTAGCAAAAATCTTTTTAAAGTACATTTTACAAAAATTGTAAATAACCCAATTCATGTACTGCAGCCTCTCATCCCTGATAGGCAGTCAGAACGCCGATACTCTGCCAGACTAAAGGACACATTTTTAACAAAGACACGTACCTTAAAAAGGAAGGAGTCATTTTTCTACAGTATGAATATCTTACGAACACTGTTTTGACCATATTATATAATTATTATGTTCAACAGCATACTATTTTATACTCTCTTTTTATATAACATCATTATTTTTTAGTTTTCATAATTCTTTTATTGTCACTAACTGAATTATATAACTATCACCAGTTTATTTCAGTAGATATTAAATCAATCTCTAAATGTAGCAGAGTGTAGGTATGTAATGTGGGTAATGCAGGTAAGTAATGTAGCTATGTAATGTGGGTAATGTAGGTAAGTAATGTAGGAATGTAATGTAGCTATGTAATGTGGGTAATGTAGGTATGTAATGTAGCTATGGAATGTGGGTGATGTAGCTATGGCATGTAGGTAATGTAGGTATGTAATGCAGGTATGTGATGTAGGTATGTGATGTTTGTTTGTTTGTTTTATTTCATCATTATGAATAACCATTTTGGTTTCGAGAAATATATAATAACAAAATCATTT
>JAOQGN010070922.1:0-12368 GCA_027564295.1 Himantozoum antarcticum
GTTATGTAATATGTTATGTAATATGTTATGTAATATGTTATGTAATATGTTATGTAATATGTTATGTAATATGTTATTGTATTTACAGCTACATGTACCTTAGTCGAGTCACAAAACAGGAGATTCTTCAGAAGAGGCAGATCTCGACTAATCGGTCCTACCGCTCAACCAAGTGGACCTCGTTCTCCACCTGCCCGTGGCATACCAGTCCCATCTGGAACTGTATTACGTCGCTTCCGAACCTTCGGTAACTAGTCTATATTAATAGTCATCCCACTCTATATTTCACTTTGACATGCTTCACAGTGTAGGTTTTGGGAAAAGGCCGATGACAGGTCGGGAGAGTAGGTTGGGAGAAAGCCGATTACGGAGGAACCGAGTGGTGAGGGCAAAATTTATTGTTGCAACAGCAATTTCAAACTCTGAAGATGCTTTGTAAAATGTGCTATTTATAGTATTATAGTAACATGCACAGGGCAAAGGCCTCAAAAGATAATAATTCTTACTATGAACCATGTTAGCAAAGAAGGAATATTTGATAAATTTTGAAAACTGCTGATTTTATTTGAAATTATTCTGATAGTTTAGGGGTCCTGATGTAATAAACTTGAAAGACCCGAGAGCCAGAGGTTGCCCACCACTACTTTGCAGTATATAGTGTAGCATAGTGTTTTATGCAATGTAGCAATAGTTCGTGTAGGCTTACAGTCCACATTTGTGAAGACATGAGAGTGGGCGCTCACACCACCCAATAACCCTCTATTTATCTCATCAAATATTTGTGATATTGGCTTGTAACCACCACATGATTGTTGTACGTGAATTTTAAGACGTGGGTTCAGGTCTCACTTATCACCTAGAGGTTTTTGCCCGTAGAAAGTCTTCCACCTTATCAATTGAATACAACTACATCACACAGTGGCTTTCCCTCGACTAGTTAATGCATATTGGTTACCAATTAAAATAATATGCCTTGTGAGCACAATATCATTATTATTATTATTATTATTAATATTATACATTATGCATTATGCATTATACATTATTAATTTTATTCATGAAGCGTTTTAACTTTATTACTTGGCAATCATATTTATATGTAAATTACTTATTAATTGATGGTTTATTACAATAATGAGTATAATTCCTTTCCAGTTCGGTCACAATGACTTAGATCTTGTGGTTTTGAGGTTGAAATTTTGGTGTCCCAAACAGGAAAGTAGGAACCTAGTCTTAGACGCGTCTACCAAACTGACAAGGAATTTTAGTTATATGCACCTAATTATTTTAGCAATTTATTTCTAGCTTTTAGCTTTGTTCTATAATATTCACTTTAGCCCCTCGTGTTACCACAACTACTACCACTACTACCGCTAGACCGCCACCAACAACCACTACAACCACTACTACAACCACCACCACAACACCAGCTCCTGCGCCTGTTACATCCAGAGCCAGACCACCCCCAGCTCCAGCTAATGATCGCCCCGCCAAGAAACCATTGGACAGTGGTAAGAAAGCTACAGTGCCCGAGAAGCTAAAAGATATTGGTACTGGAAAAGGCAATCGAACAATTGTGGTAAGTGGTATGGTCAACATTGGTCTACAGTGTAAGTCAGCAATGCTAAGCTAAGTGTCAGCAACGTCAGCAAGGTCAGCAACGCTAAGCTGTAACATATGCTCACTTTGGCCTAAGATAACTCCTCAGAAATTGAAATGTTAAGTCTTGTTCGTTCAAGTAATCTATTCGTAATGACAGTACATATTAAACTTGCTAGAGCACGATGCCTGTGTAAATGCCCTCTTCCCGATTCAAGTTAATACCAACAAAAAACATAGCTTGCTAGTGTGAACAACACCTAATTTTTCTTATTTCTCTTTAATGTTTGAGAGCGCAACTCCCAATACAATGATAACCTACTGTCCAATAAAATAAATTAATTTCCTTTTATGGAAAATTTTGTATGTTCTAATGGTTTTAACAAATGACACCAGCCACAAGAAATAATACAATATATTAGAGCTGTATGATATGACGAATTTGAGATATCGAAATGATATCAATATATATTGATGACATGATATTTCCGATATGCTCGCCATTTTCTAATAATTTGACAGGATTTATTATAGTCACTTAGTCCGGTGAAGGTGTAAAATGGCTATTTTGGAACAATTGATATTACATATTTCGTTCGATGCCTTTATTTTATAGCATCTACACTCGTGTCTGTATTGTTTGACCTCAGCACGATAACGATATCTTTGCAAACCAAGATCGATATAAACAAAACTATCGACATGTAACGATTATTTCGATACGATACACAGCTCTACAATATATATCTATTTAATTTGTTTGGTGATAGCATAATTTGGTATGCTGGTATGACTATTTATACCCACTACCGACGCATCTGCCAAAATCATGTGTTTGTATCTTTGGTCACATCATGATTCTTTTGTTAGCCCGTTTCAACATGTCATTAGCCAGACCGCAGCCAGACCGCAGCCAGACCGTAGCCAGACCACGGCCAGACCACAGCCAGACCACAGCCAGACCGGGTAGCCAGACCACAGCCAGACCAGGTAGCCAGACCACGGAACAAAATATTAACCTACAAAATGAAATACTGGAATTTGCTTTATAAAGCAGGCTATCCAGATTTTTAACATTCTATTTTTATCTGTAGATAATGTACATGTTTTATAGTTAATAATTTTATATCTTTGCAGCACAGCCCTATTGATATAATTTCGTGTTTTCACATGACTAAAAAATAAACATAAGCATAAACAGAAGTGAATCCAAAGTTGTGCTGATGTTCATGCTATGGGTCTGTACTTGTAGGATGTGACTACCCCAACTCCAAACACTACGCGACCAGACACTCTGGATAAAACAGGCTCTTTGCGTACCAAGACACAACGACTAGATGGTGACACGGGCAATGATCAGCAGCCCACCAGTAACTCAGACGAAGCTCTGCTAGAGAAAATATATGAAAATGCTGCCTTAAAGTACACCAAGCCACAGAATGTGAGGTACATGAGTATGCCTGGACCTCCAGATAGACTACCACAACACACGACCGCATCATCCTCAACTCGGGGTGGAGTAGACGGTGGTAGTGATGCTCCAGGTATGTGTTTATGGCATAGAGCTATATGTAGGTCTAACGATATCTTTCAACTAATATTGTGCATCTCTCTGCGTTTACCGAAGGCTTAGATTAATGTCATAATTATTATAATACAAGTTGCTAGATTTTCTACCAAACTCCCGTATAGTTGGATTGGCCGGATTATTAACCCTTTAGTCCCTAGGCTGTCCGCGAGTTTCCCTTTTTTAAATTGTTTAGTTCATTTGGAAAATTTCAAATTTTTGAATTTTGAAATTCAATTTAGGAGTTTAAATATAGGAGTCCTAAATTAAAACTCCTAATTTAGAAGTTTAAATTAGGACTTATTAAACTCCTAATTTAATAAGTCTAATTTGAACAGTTCAAATCCATCTCAAATTATGGTGTCAGCTAGACTGTGAAAAATACAAAAAAATCAGTGGCAAAATCTTCCCAGAATTCCAGGAGCTTGGCTAAGGTTTGTGTGTCCCTTTATGAACATGGCTACAGTTAGACTACATTTCAATTAATCACATTCAATTGAAATCCGTTATTATTTTTCTAAAAACTAATCGACTTGAGTAACACCCAAGCCCATACTTTGTGACGTAACACTTGTGCTCTGTCAGATTATAACACTTGCATAATGGGAATGTTCCGGATCAACTTTTACTACTATTGTTATGCCAATGCTAAGCGGATAATCAGTACATCTGAGTGAATACTGCTTCACCGTGTATATAACAAGCTCCTGTATCCGGCCTCCTCTGGCTTATTCTCTGCTCAAAGGATGTTTTTGCAGTTATTTAATTCTGTCATTAACGTTGCTCAATCGGTGCACTTGGTTACATGTCTTTAATGACAGCACTGGGGTGGAACAGCTCTTCCTCCATCTAACAGGGCATTACGTGGTGCAATAGCCATGTTATGGCACATTGTCCAAGTACTTGTGTCTCTAATCTGGTTATCTGCTTATCTGCCTAGCTAGCTACACGGCACATGAACACGGCACACGGCTACACGGCAATGAAATGTATGTCATGTAGCAGATCTCTCTTGAAATGTAGCAAGTGCTTCCTGGTCGTGTCGTTGCTCACGCGACCACCCAAAACATTGCGTCATGGAAATCGTCAACATTTTATATGCATTGGGAATGGTCTTCTGTTTTTGTTTGCCACATGTACGTGGACAGAATTGTATTTTACCACAAACAATGATGTAGATGTAGATTTATATCTCAGGTGCATATGCGTTATGAGCTACATAAATTGATTTTCTGAGATGTGACAAATTTTGAATTATAGAGTGTTTTCTCACAAATCCATTGTGAGACTTTGAACTTAGTCCGCCTATCCATAGCCATAGTCCATAGACTATCCATAGCCTATCCATAGCCTATTTACACAAATTTTGCTCCCAAATTCTGATACAACAGGTTCCAGGCTACAAAATAATATGCCAATCAAATGTCTCGATTAGTGTGGAGCATTTGTCCCAAATTTAGGTACCCGTGTTGCATATCAAATGCAACACCAACTTTATACCGGTACAACATGTTTTTCTTTACCCTCGGAAAATGCCCAAAGTTGTTTGACCACTACTCCAGGTGATACAGCGGAGTAGTGTTATATTGTGAAGTGTAGGTGCTGACCTTTGCTGACCTTTACTTCTTGTCACTATTTCTGTAGCTACTACACGTGTGGATAGCTATGGGCGTGAGTTCTGGCTTGCATTTATGGACAATCGGGTGGAGGTGCCTGTTAACCAACCCTTAGAGATATACGTAGCTGCTGGTCATTACGCTACTGGTGTGAAGGCTACAGTTAGCATGTGGTATTACAACCCTTATGGTAGGATGGAGGAGGTGTTTGACCAGACCGAACTCAATGCTGACAGTGTGAAGATACTCACTGTACCTGCCTATATGAGAAATGTTGGTGAGTTGGAAATGTGCTTTAAATACATCAGCTCTATCAAATGCTGGGAGAACATCAAATGGTGTGCACAAAAGAATATGATTACATGGAATGTTATGGAATTGTTATGGAAATGTTATGCAAGTGTTATGGAATTAATAATTCCGCCTGGAATTTGGAATCTCTAAAAATGTTATTTCGCTGTTTAGCACATACGGTAATTAGCCGTTCTTGAAATTTAACGCTAAATTACTTTCATTAAATACATTTTGGTAGAATATACATTATATCCTTTGATGGGCAGTCACGCCTGCATCTTGGACGACGAGGGGAGGAATTTATCTTTTGAATTTTGGGTCTTAGGAATTTTTGGATCTTAGGAATTTATCTATATTTGCATAAGGTTGAACTAAAAAAGATGTGGAGATCAACAAAACCATTTATGCCAAACGGTGAACGTTGTAGAAGTGATTCCATTATCTTAAAATTATTTTTTGAACTTAACCCATTAGTTGAAGTCAGGTCTCCCTCGTTGGAGAAGCGCTGAAACTGTCTGTATGTTTTGGTACGCTTTGTCGAGCCTAGCTGGAATGTTGTATTGCTTATGGTGTCATTTATTTCTTATTTAGTTACTGGGATCTTCAAGAAAGGAATCAGAATTGTCTCCACTCAACCCATCAGTGTTGTTGGCTTCAATTATGAGAGATTTTCAGCAGATGCTTTTAGAGTTATCCCCCTTGATGCTCTCTCCTCTCACTACGTAGCTGTTACGTATGGACAGCCTAGAATTCGTACAAACCTAGCGTGTTTAGCTTTACAAGACGATACACTTATAAGGGTAACCCTCCCCAAACGTCCTCCACTTGGTGAAACGGAACCTGTGGTAGATGTCGAAGGTAAATGAGATCATATTCTAGCATGGCTATTTATGGCAAATGCTTTTTATACATAAATCCATTAAAGTTATTGATTAAGAATTATATGAGTAGTGGTTAAAAGTGTGATTTTTGAACCTGAGTGTTTCCAACTCTGGCAATGTATGGTCTACATGTGTGCACCATGGCACTGTCCTATGACGGAAATAGATTGTGGAGAGTGACGGGTTTTCAAACACGTGGTTGTGGGTTCAAATCCCGTGGTAGTTCACTCATTTATTGTAACAATCGAACCTGGTGGGGTATTTATTGGTACTTTAGATTTTAGGCGTACATGCAATTCACCAATTTGAGGTTACTGGCCAAAGATCACCGAAGTGTGCCTATACCCCGTGACCAGACAGTTTACAATATTATAGGTTACGCCCACCGCTTGGAAGTAACGGTTGACAATTTCATCAAGCAGTTTTTTAAGTGAACTACATGTAATTATTATTTTAACTATTATTTTCATTATTCACCATTTTCAGCCATCTAATGATATAAATAAATCATAACCAATGCTCCCATATCTATATAAATGAGTTTGTGGTGCAAACTACCTCCTCAGGATCTTTTCTGTTGACATATGCTTGACAGCCCAGCAACTAGCCACCACACACTTACAACTTTGAACTTCCAGGTCTTAGTAGTGCTGGTCTACCTACTGTCTAACTACTAAGGCTTTTACATTGTTTTTGCAGGGCTACGATTCAATGCAGGTGAAACATTCAATGTCACACTGAATTCATTTGAAGTGCTAACTCTACGTTCTGTTGGAGATCTCACCGGTGCCGATCTGGTAGCCAATGAAAAGGTAGGCATACCTCATAGATGATGCACTATGGTTCATCATATCCACCAGAATTTATTACGTCATGGATAATTCTACTGTGTTATAGGCTGTGCCACTACTAATCTTTTCCAAAAAATTTCACAGCTCTTTCTTAGTCTCGCTACCATCTCTGCATCACATACTTGCAACGTGTCAAGTGAGACCTTCTGTTGAGATTAATCCTTGGGACCAATGATCATCCACAGCTCTTAAAACACAGGGTGAAGCAACCCCCGCCCCCTCCCCTACTCAACATTGACATTCAAAGCCAAGCGTAGAAGCAATGGGCCTAGATACCATCGATATGTTAGAGGTTGTTGATTAAATCTGGTCAGATCTTCCATATGTCTAATCTTTGAAAATGATATTAGTTTTTGTGTTGTTTTTAAGTAGTAATCCAAGTAGTAATCCGATGGCAATCCAATCGAAAGAACTTGTCAAGGGACATTGCTCGGGTCTCTTATAACGGGTCTCAAGTGAAACTAGAACTTGCATTATTGCTACCAGACCAGACCAGACTAGACCAAAGTGGCACGCTATACCACTCTTCCACATGTGCACACACCTTGTTATACCCAATAGCCATGTAATTCAATCGATAACATACGATTTCAGCATCACTTTGACTTCTCTTTATCTCTGTAACAGGTGGCATGTTTCTCTGGCAATGTGAGAGCTCACGTGGAGGTAGGAAGTGATGGCTGGTCTAGAGATCATCTGGTGTCACAGCTATTACCTGTATCTACATGGCAGTATGAGTTTGCTATAGCACCTGCACCTTCTGGTCTAGGTGGAGTCGGTGAGTAGAGCTCCAGTACTGTCAGGCTAGAGCACCTGCCATTTCCAGTCTAGCTACACGTATAGCACTGGCTGCCTATTTAGTCTAGCGATAGCACTTGCCACCTCTAGTCTAGCAATAGCTCCTGTTTCCTTTGGTCTATCTATATCACCCGGCACTACTAGTCTAGTTTAGTTTTGGTTTAGCTAGAACCGGATTCAAGATCATCTGTTAAACCGTGATTGAAAGATGTAAACAGTGGTTTGATATCCCTGTATCTAAAGAGATACTTGTACCCCGACTTGTGCCTGGCCTTGTCTCCATGCAATACCGGTGATGTCTTACATGTTAACTGGGCTATCTTACAGGTCTGGGTGAGACGCACATATTCGTGTCCAGCAAGGCAAACACCAGAATTGTGGTGACTGAAGTGGGAAAGAGTCCAGTTACCATCACAATTGTGGAAGCTCGCGGTAAAGCATTTGTAAGTCCATTTAGCTACCCTGTGTTATTATTATTGTATATTTAGGTAAACCACCTCCCATGGATTCAAAAATCTGGTATAAATTTCAGATCTTTTATGAATGTACTTATAGAGAGCGATTTATCTACAGTTAAAACATTTCATATCAAATGGAAAAAAGCTAGACTATCTCCTTTTGGTTCTTTTTCTTTTATATCAGCCTTTAGACTCAGTTCTCCTTTAGCTGTTCACCCTTCGTTGAAAGTGATGCTAGTAAGAAGAGAAGGCTGTAGATCACTATTTATATCTTACTACAGTGATTTATTATGTTTTCAGCATTATCATTCAAGTGCTAACAACTGTTGGGCTGCACTGATGGAGAAATAAGAAGCCTCACGAAGCTTGAGATAGCCTCAGTTCCATCCAGCATTCCTGTAGCCTGTGTACTCTAACTATATGCTTCCGCTCGTACCTGAACGCACTGCATACATTATCACTATTAATTCTTGCCTTTCAGGTCAAGAATCTGGATAGTTTTGCACACGTAAGGGCTGACAAGCCTATACAGATAGCCCAAGTATTTGGTTCACAGCAAGGCAAAGATGCAGCTGCTACTGGAGATCCTAGTATGGTTATCTATAGCGCTATCAACCAGTATTCCAGCCTGCCTCAGACTACACTGCCTCCTGAAGGGCACTTTGGGTAAGAATATCAATTCAAAGAGTTTGATAACTAAACTTTGGTAAAATTCCTTTTTCGTTTGGTCGGCACACCTAAGACCAAGTAGTTAGTTCGCAATTTCTGATTCCGGACTCCTAAACCTCAACCCCAAAACCCCAGATCTAAGTCTAAATGAAGCGGACCCAACTGAAAAGGATTATACCAAAACTTATGCTGTATAATAATAGTATTATATTACGATTATATATATAGAATGTACATAGTATACTACATATACAGTGGAGCTTGGATAACTCAACGTTGGTTAATTCACACTCACCAATTCAGTCCCTGCTCAGCTAATAATAACCTGCCGCACATAATTCAAACTTTCATTCATAACTCAACCTGCTTGAGTAATAAAATTGAGCTCTCCACTAGCTTTTCACTAACATAATGATTAAAATAAGCGTAATCATACATGAATTGATTATTATTTGAAAATTCACAGCCTTTGTCATTGAATTTTGAGTTATCCATGCTCCATTGTACTGTGTTATATTTTACATCTACTACAAAATAAGAATGAGAATGAGGACATAAAGAATAAGCAGCTCAATCTGCTGTTTCGCAACTCAAACTTTTTTGTGTGGTCCCCTGAGGTTTGAGTTAAGTGTGCACCACTATATATATCGCACATGTAGGTGTATCATTTTATTTTTAATAATTTTTTCGGAAGGTTTATTAAAATTTCGTACGGGCTGTCTCACCTGCAGCTCAAAATTCAAAGCAGGAATTATGTTTTAGGTGGCATGGCAAAACTTGCCACCTCAGGTAACCATGGAAAGTTATTTACTTCGTATTTGTCACAGGAGTTGACCTTGACCTTGACCATCCTACATAGTCTTACAGATTTACTTCAAGTTTTTATTCCTCTTGTAGATACATAAATAAGGTGCTGATATTCATTAACCGAGATGACAGAAGTGGTTTACGAATGAGTAGAAAAAGGAATACTAATCTAGAGAGTAGGAACTGGATTGCCGTGCCCAACACCAATCTGGTGGGTCGATGTAAGTATATATGTGCCCAACACCAATCTGGTGGGTCGATGTAAGTATATATGTGCCCAGCACCAATCTGGTGGGTCGATGTAAGTATATATGTGCCCAGCACCAATATAGTGAGTTGATGTAAGTATATATGTACCCAGCACCAATCTGGTGGGTTGATGTAAGTATATATGTACCCAGCACCAATCTGGTCGGTCGATGTACGTATATTTATATGCCCAGCACCAATATAGTGGGTTGATGTAAGTATATATGTGCCCAGCACCAATCTGGTGGGTTGATGTAAGTATATATATGCCCAGCACCAATCTGGTGGGTTGATATAAGTATATATGTACCCAGCACCAATATAGTGGGTCGATGTAAGTTAGGGTTCCAGCACCAATCTAGTGAGTTGATGTAAGTTAGGTTTCCAGCACCAAACTCTATGCTAGCGCCCAACACTAGCCTAATATTTAGTTGATATAATGGATTCAGAAGTCTAACTAGAAATTTTGAGGAATGTGAATTTTGAGGTATCATGGTGAATTTCGGTATCAATATAAATGGGGTACATATCTCAATTTTCAACCAATCACATCCCACCAGTAATTCAGTCAATCACAGCCACCAGTGCCTTTTTAACCAATTTTCCAATTCTTGGCTGTCATCATGTTGCTGATTTATTGTTGGCCATTATTAGTAAGAGACTAAGAGATGAAGGGGGCCCCCACCATGAAGCAGGTTCTAAATTAGTAGATGGTGCTAGATGGCATTAGCTATTCTTAGCTTTAATTAATCTATTTATAGACCTGAATATAGATGAAGACAGACTCACACAGATTTATCATACAGACAGCAGAGTAAAATTCTATGTGCAATACTATGGCTTTTCTGATAGAGAGAGTTACACATATGGTGGTGCTATATCCATGTCTCTGGTGGGTATAGTATTGTAGAGTTACACTTAATGTAGTGCTATATCCATATCTCTGGTAGGTGTAGTATTGTAGAGCTACACATTATGTAGTGCTATATCCATGTCTCTGGTGGGTGTAGTATTGTAGGGTTACACTTAATGTAGTACTATATCCATGTCTCTGGTAGGTATAGTATTGCAGGGTTACACATTATGTAGTGCCATATCCATGTCTCTGCTAGGTGTAGTATTATAGAGTTACACTTAATATAGTGCTATATCCATGTCTCTGGGAGGTATAGTATTGTAGGGTTGCACATTATGTAGTGCTATATCCATGTCTAAGGGCATGGATATAGCACTAGACATGGATGTACTCACCACAAACTGTGCTTGCCAGCAACTGGCAAGCACAGTTTGTGGTGAGCACAGTTTGTGGCAAGCACAGTTTGTGGTGAGCACAGTTTGTGGCGAGCACAGTTTGTGGCGAGCACAGTTGGTGGTGAGCACAGTTTGTGGCAAGCACAGTTTGTGGCGAGCACAGTTTGTGGCGAGCACAGTTTGTGGTGAGCACAGTTTGTGGTGAGCACAGTTTGTGGTAAGTACAGTTTGTGGTGAGCACAGTTTGTGGTGAGCACAGTTTGTGGTGAGCACAGTTTGTGGTGAGCACGGTTTGTGGTGAGCACGGTTTGTGGTGAGCACGGTTTGTGGTGAGCACGGTTTGTGGTGAGTACAGTTTGTACATTCAGAATATCATTGTATATCTACACTAACATTAATCTCTGTACATTGTAGGGCTGTGATCATACACCTTGTATACCTGGAGATGGCATTGACAATGATTGTGATGGTTTTATTGATGAAGAAATCATTGATAGATATGGTTAGTTTAAATAAACTTATGGTTTTGTACGGAGAAGAAGCATTTATACATGTTGGATGGCCTTGGATTGCATTGCTTTATTTTCATTTTCATCTGATATTAGCATACTTTTTGTAAATGATTTTAAAAATGTGGTATAAACGAAGTTGTCCTCTCTGAATTGACCTTTATTTTCTCCGGATTGACCTTGCTTTTCCTGCAGAAGACCACAATTCCTTCTCAAACATTACATCATGTGACAACTATTGTGAGTGTACTTACGTAGTAGGCTATAAATGTAACTTTGCTATGTTACCTTCACCTGTGACCTCGCCATGTGATCTTCACCTGTGCTCTTGTTATATGACCTTGCTATGTGACCTTCATCTGTGGCCTTGCTATGTGACCTTCGCCTGTGACCTTGCTGTGTGGCCTTCACCTGTAGCCTTGCCATGTGACCTTCACCAATGACCTTTCTATCTCACATAGATAATGATGGGGATCAGTTGATGGATGAGGACACAGGCTTAAGAGAGCCATATGAGCTGGTGGGGGGTAAGGAGTATGTCCTCACATTCATGGAGAACAGCGCTGAGGAGTTTGGGCAGCAGATACATTTGTATGTAGCTGTAGCACCTGATGAGTCGACTACTCGAGTGGACGTCACCGTCAGGTAATGTATAATTGTATGTCACATAATATATGTAGCTTTGGGGGACCTTCATCAGCTGTTGGGGACCAGCAGCTGTATCTGGGGATAGGCATGGGGACTACTCTTACAGGGATTGGTTGATATCAGAGCAAACCGGATCCCTTTCCACTTCACCCAAATTATGGCTACATCCAT